>BQNB010003036.1:23470-118565 GCA_026074375.1 Tanacetum coccineum
TGGCCGTAACAAGTTCTGAAGGCAGTCTTCGGAATGTCTTCTTCTCGAACCCTCAGTTGATGATAACCTGACCTTAGGTCAATCTTCGAGTAGACACTTGACCCTTGAAGCTGATCAAATAAATCATCAATTATGGGCAGTGGATAACGGTTCTTCACTGTCAGTTTTTTTAATTCCCGATAGTCAATGCACATCCGGAATGATCCATCCTTCTTTTTGACAAACAAGACCGGAGCTCCCCAAGGTGAGGAACTGGGTCTTATAAAGCCTTTGTCAGATAGTTCTTTCAGTTGCTCAGATAACTCTTTTATTTACGAAGGCGCCAATCGATAAGGTGCCTGTGCTACAGGTGCAGTAACAGGTACCAAATCAATTTGAAACTCCACTTGTCGAGTCGGAGGAAGACCCAGCAAGTCCTCGGGAAATACTTCGGGAAAGTCTCAAACTATTGGTACGTCCTCAAGTCGCTTCTTCTCCGACTCGTCTTCAACCTCCTTTGCTGTGACATGTGCCAAAAAGATAGGAAATCCTTTTTCCATGTACTTCTGCATTTTAGTGCATGAAATGATGTTTAATCGTGTCACATTTCCCTGGTTACTTCCATCACCATGTATGATTAAGGTTTTATTTCTCCAGGGGATGCGAACAATCTTCTCGGCACACACAATGACCACTTGGTACTTCGCCAACCAATTCATACCAATTATAGCATCGAAACTACCAAGTTCTATAGGCATTAAGTTTATGTTGAATTAGTGGTTTAGGATGTTTAATGTGCAACCCTTAAGTATAGTGTTTAACCCAATTATTCTCCCGTCAGCTAGTTCGACATCATAATAGTGATATAGGGTAGATGGCGTGATGTCAATTTGGGAGCTAAATGTAGTAGACACAAAACTTCGATCTGCACCCGTATCAAATAAGATATAAGTGTAGCGGTTGTTTAGCAGGAACGTACCCACAACGACGTTGTCTGGGTTTGCCCCCGCATTTCCAACCACATACACCTTCGCTGGAGCCCTGTCATTCCTAGCTTGTTTACCACGGTCATTATTTTTCAGTTTTGGGCAGTTTCTTCTAAAATGTCCTTGAGCTCCGCACTCATAGCAACCATTCCCCTTCTGATTATTATTGTTGTTGTTGCGGTTGTTGTTGTTAGCATTTCCAGGTCGGCTTCTACAATCCTTGGCCAGATGGCCAACCCTCTTGCAGTTATTGCACCTAGGTGGACAAGGACCTTCATGATTGTAATTACACTTGGAACATAGAGGTTTGACCCGGCGTATGATTTCTTGTCACTATTGCTTGCAGTGTAGACTTGGCCTGTGTTCTGCCTCTTGTTCTGCTGTTGTTGGTTTTGATTGTTCTTGGAAAGATCATCATACTTTCTTTTCCTTTCTGCCTGACGTTCAGCATAGGCATTGGTCTTCTCATCCATCAACTCAGTTGTAAACTCGATAGCCTCTTGCATGGTTTTTGGATTTGATGCCTTTACGCTGCCATGTATCATATCGGGCGAGCCACTGATATACTTTTCAATATTGTCTATCTCTTCTGGGAACATTATGGAACACATCAAAGCTAGTTGCTGAAATCGTCGACTATAGGCCACCACATCGGTGCCCTTAACCTTAAGATTCCACATCTCAGTCTCAATTTTCTTGATCTCACCCCTCGGGCAGTATTTATCAGTCATCATTTTCTTCAGTGTTGCCCATGGCATGGCATGAGCTGCTTCGGGAGTAGTGGTCTTAACATGGGCATTCCACCATGTAAGAGCATCATCTTGTATAGTGCAAGTCGCAAAATTGACTTGACAAGATGCTGTGCAATTGCTAATGCTAAACACAGACTCTATTTTCTCAAACCATCGAGTGAGTCCGACGACTCCCTCAGTGCCTTTAAAGCACAAAGGTTTGCATTTCAAGAATTCCGAGTAAGAGCATTCACGAACAGCTTGTGCTCGCCTTGGTCCTGAACTATTGCTGTCGTAGCCATTCCTAACTCTGCTTGCTTCTGCTTCAGCTATTGCAGCAGCAACTCCTCGGTCAATTAAGGCCTGAAGTTGTGCCTCAGTAACAGTTGTGGTGGTTATTGCATTTGGGGTTGGTGTGATTGGTGTTGACCTTGTGGTTCGTTTTGGTGCCATTTTCTTCAATCAAAAGAAAATACAATACCCGTTAAATTTTAATACAATCATAACGTGACATAACATATGCATCATAAATAAAATAAGATCACATCACACAGTGAAACATACAACCAACACAAGATCGACATAACATAATACATCCATTCCATATATAATCTGGAAATATACATGATCTGTTTGGTACACAATGATTCCCTATCGCTAGGTTACAAAATGAAAATCAACCTAGAGCCCTACTAGCCGGGAGTTACCCGTAATACTTAGTAGGCTATACAACATAGCTAAACAAAAGACAAAAGATCCATACCGGATAGCTAATCAAAACAAAAGATCTATACCGCCTGCTAGCTGGGAGTAACCCATAAAAACTTAGCAGGCTATATAGTATAGCTACAATATGGTAGAAAAGTAACCCTAGGCACTACTACCAGTATCCTCTAAGGTGTCATCGCGTGCTCCAGCCTCCAAAGCCTGAATACGCATGATATGCCTCGTCGCGCGATCATCCGCGTCCTGACGCTGCCACTCGTGGCGACGCGCCTGAGTCTCTAACACTGTAACCCGTGCCTCTAATGCCCTGCTGTAAGCCTCAGACCTAGCCAAGGCCTGACGGGTCTCCATACTCTCTTGCTCGTAAGCAAGTCTCTCTCTCCTCAATACCTCAATCTCAGCTCTCACAGCTGCACGATCCTTCTGGGCATCGTGATGTCGTGAGTAAAACTCCGAACTCTCTCTACTGCGAACATCTACCTGGTAACTGACCCTCAAGTTGACCACCTCTAAGGCGGCCATCATCCTCCTCTCAGTATCTCGGACCCTAGTCTCCACAGTGTCTACAGAACTGCAATCGACCCTACGGGCCATAGTGGGTCCTGGCTGTCTCGCAGCAGCAGCAGCAGAACTCTCCCCAACCTCACACCCAGGTCTGGGAGCAGTAAGTAGTAGCCTCTTCCGAGGCGGCGTGTCAGCCTCGGGAATATCAGCTCTGCGGCTAGTGGATGGTGCAGGTAGTGGTATAGGTAACAATGGTGGTGTCCCTGATGGGAGTAGTGGATGATAGGTGGATGGTGCTGCAGCTCTCATCTGAGCCATGGCTGCTCTAGTACGTGGGGGTCGGATAAGTGAGGGTAAAAAGGATGGTGGTGGTGGAGGTGCAGAAGCAACCTCAGTAATGTATGCCTCTATAGGTGCCTCATCCTCAGCTGGCACTAAGTCCTCAGGGTGCTCAGGCTCAGGAATGTACACTGGTACATGATCCTCCAGCTCCATGGGATCAGGTACATACTCTGGAGAACGTGGTGCCTGCTCCAGTAACTGTCTGGCAGCCTCCTCGTAAGGATCCTCAGATGGGATACTCCATGATCGTGCCTCAGAGTGAACAGAAGTATAGGTAACTGCGGAATCAGCTGACATGACTACTGTGACCAGCAGAAATAACTTATATGAGTATATTATATAAGGCTCTTATTGTAATATACGTAATATATTATAACCACGTATATCAATTATGAATGCATCTAGTCCAACCAACTAATGCAACAAGTAGTGTATGCATGAATGTATGCACATATGTATGTCCCGTGTAAAGCCCCATTGTATGAATTTGTTGTTTGAAAACGGTTATAGTCCAGCAAAAACATTTGACCTGGTTCTCTATAACCTTGGCTCTTGATACCAATCTGTAACACCCCCAAATTGGGTCGCAGCGGAATAAGGGTCCGGGGCGTGTTACTTCATAGATCAACAACACAAGATATATATAGAACGACCAAAAAGTCGTTTGAAAACGATACATTGATTAACAAGTAATTGTATACATAAGCCCAAAGCTTACCTTGTTCACTTGATCAAAATACAAAGATTTTAGCCCATAACAGATGAACAAACTGAAATGCGACAAAATCTTTTAATCATGACATCCAATCAAACCACAATGTTATCCATCCACTCTTGTGCTTTATGATCCCCCTGAAAAACATTTGCTTTAGAAAACGTCCACAAAATGTTGGTGTAATTCATAGGTTTGATAAATCATATATTTAGGACCACAAGATCTCCCAAGTTATCATAATGCAACAGATGCAATATCATATAAATTAATTACGTTGCTCTAAGCTCAGACACTGATGCTTGACATGTTATGGATGCCAAATTAATGGCCGTTTGCCCGTGGTGATGTTCTAACCTGCAACATCCTATATTCGACATGGTATACGTTCGTTTCGCTAGTTATAGCTACGTCACCCGAACGGGGTTGTAAACCCAATAGATCTATCATCACATTCGCTCGCTCCGTAATTAACAGTTCATGATAATGGGCTCATAAAAAAACAAAAAAAAAAAAAATATAAGATTGGGTTTAATCCAGCTACTTAGGCAACATGTAACTCATAAAAAAAAATAAGAACTTAACCACTTGTGCCCAGTTGTAAAGCATTGCATGTTTTTCACCCCAAAAACTTTGTAAAACAAAAGCATGTAAAATGTGGGGCTATGAACTCACCTTGAGTGAGTAATGCCAAGTGTATCACAATTAACGCGCCACGCGAATTGATCAAATGCAACCTAATTAAATTAAGGTCGTATAAGTACCGAGTACTTAGTCTAACAACATTGAATATAATCTAATAGTTTTACCTCGAACGAATCGTTCGGGCTATCATAATTAAAGAGGTCATGACATGACGTTCGAGGAGTTAGGACACTTTAAATCGTAAATCCAACAACTCGTCGAAACGCCATCCGGAGAGGCCTCATTATGAAACTCCCTAGTAATATAGTACTTTGATAACCACATAATATTCTATATAGCTCAATCACCAACTAATGGTTTTAGGACCAAATTATGTTTAACAAGATAAAACTTTTATAAATACGTTTCAGTAAAACTGGCGTAACTTTACGCGTTTGTAAAGCCCGATTTTTCTCGCGTTTTTCTTATGTCCATCTTTTCGTATTAAGACGGGTTATCGATATTTGACATTTTTATAAATTTTATCCCCTGATGAACAGTAACTTTTACTGTTCATGACAGACATGAGTTTTATATAATTCGTATTTGTCGTCGTAAAACCCGTAAATGTCGTATTTTATTCGTTATAGCTCCGTTTAATGATTCATTCCGAGGACGTTCGTCGTATTTGAAAGTTCTATATTTTTATGAGTTACAAAATATAACTTTCCTATCATGAATAGTACCTTTTATTAAAAATAGTTTTATAAAAGTATTAATGTCGTAAACTTGCGAATTCATAACTCGTTCGTTATTAATTGAAAAATTACGATTCTTATCATTTTGGAATCCTAAAAATATGTATTATTTGTTAAAAATATTAACCCTTGCTGTTTTTAATTTTTATAAAAATGTTTTTATAAAAATTTACTTACGACTTCGTTTATTAACGTATAACTCGTTTTTAACGTAACTTTTTCGTTATTTATCCGTTTAACAAGTTTCTACCTTTTCGGAATCTCGTGAATGTATTATCTAATTAAAATATAAAAATGGATATGTCTTATCCACGAGTTTGGACAAAATGTTTTGAACATCTTTCCCAAGTCCAAATCAACCTTGTTTCCTTATTTGCACGTTTATATCTTTTACATTAGCCGTAATATTTCATATAGGTCATATATGATACAAAAAATAATTGTCCAATTGTCCATCCATTCTCATGTCAGTCCAACTTTTATAAAGTCATCTATATACTTATAAACCACAACTTAATATTTACCATTTATTTACTAGTTTTAACATATGGCTCTTTATATAATAACCATTAACATACAAGCCTTCCCATCTTGTTATGACTTTATTTTTATGATTATCTAACATCAATATAAGTTCATAATTAACTTTAACATGTCTTATGTATTTCTTTAACTTAAAACATATTATGAAACTATGAAAAACCCTAATTAATCCATAATCATGTTTACACCAAAACAATATGATACAACATTTTTCCACATCCTTTTTACAGGATAAGAGTTATAACACCACATGTATATGAGTGTGTAAAATGATCATTTCAAGTATAATCTTTATTTTCATGAATAAAACCTAAATGGTGATTTAAGCTAAATAGAATAATCATAAGCATAAAGTGGAAATTATAAGAACATAAAGAGTTTAAATAGACCTTATGAGGTATGATGATGATGATGTGCTAGTACTAAACCCTTGTTTAGCCACAAAAACCAAGCTTGCACTTAATAAACCCTAGCTTTCCTTAATAGAACCCTAACTTCCTTTTACTTGTGAAATACTTGGAAATGGTGATTCAATGCTTGCAAATGCCTTAGTATATCTTAGAATAGGTGTATATAGAAGTGTATGGATTGTAGAAAATTTTGTATGGGTTTGGTAAAGGGGTGCTTGTTTGCCGTAGCATATAGAGAGGGCAAAGGAGGTGATTTTGTTTGATTTTTGGTCAAGTGTTAATGTTATGAGTCTTTCCTTTGTTACTTGCACAATGTATAAGTAGTAAACATGTTACGTTTTTTTTTAGTCAAGGGACAATAAAAGAAGTCTTAGGAATGGCATGGTCCTATTCCTTTGGTCAAGGTGAAGGTAGGAACGTGCCATTTATGAAGTATGGTGTCCTAATTTGACCAAGTTGCAAGTTTAAACTAAATTTTCATGTATATCTTTGTATATGATGCAAGATTTTCGGCAAAACAAAGATATACATGATATATTTATGAAATTTTTTTGTGTATTGGGTATAAAAGTGGGTATTTGTTGAAGCGTAGGAAAGTTTTTGTGGTTCCGGGAGTGCCTTAACGCAATTTATCGTGAAACGTATACACTTTACGTATCCGATAAAAATAAAATGAACAAAGTTAATAATTATCCTTAAAATAATTATATAACCCTTGCTTGATGTAAACCTTAATGTAGTTGTGCGGTACTCTAATGGAGATCAAAGACAATCTTGACCTTGATAAAAATGGGTCTCCAGTCGATGCAACGAAATATCGTAGCATGATTGGTGCCCTGATGTATCTTATGTCTAGTAGACCGGACATTGTACATGCTACTTGTTTATGTGCTCGGTACCAGGCTAAGCCAACCGAGAAGCACCTCAAGGAGGTTAAAAGGATCTTTCAGTATCTCCCGGGAACTGTTAATACGGGTCTCTGGTATACGAAGGATTCTGGATTTGAACTAACTGGATTTTTAGATGCTGATTATACGGGATGTAAAGACACCTTCAAGAGTACTTCTGGTGGAGCTCAATTCTTAGGCGAAAAGCTGGTTAGCTGGTCCTTAAAGAAATAAGACTGTATGGCGCTGTCAAATGCGAAAGCAGAATATGTGTCTCTATCCGCTTACTGTGCCCAAGTCCTTTGGATGCGGACACATTTAACAGATTATGGCTTTCACTTCAACAAGATTCCAATCTATTGTGATTCGAAATCAGCCATAGCTATATCCAGCAACCCGATCCAACACTCGAGAACAAAACACATCGTTGTCCGCTACCATTTCATAAAAGAACACGTGGAAAAGGGTACGATTGAACTGTATTTTTCAAGACGGATTACCAACTGGCCGACCTCTTCACCAAAGCCCTTCCAGTAGATCGATTCAACTATTTGGTTCGTCGCCTTGGTATGCGAAGTTTATCTCCTCAGGAACTTGATCGTCTTGCTAAATTACAGTAATTCTTTGTATATATTTTATCAGAAAAACAAAATATAAAACTATAAAACCTATAAAAGCAAAATACCAAATCAGAAAATTTCAAAAATACAAAAATAATCCTCTCCGACATGTCTCTCGACAATCGATAACATTTGCGCACCTAGAAATGTTGATTAATATTAACACATGTGAATAAATGAAGTTTGAGCGAGAGTTTCAAATGCTTTCAAAACATGTCCTTTCACTTTTTCTCTACGACTTCTAAGTAAATGTCAGCTTAGGACTCGGTCTCAAAGAAAGGAAACTGTTCATTAATGTACATTTATCTAAACAAGGAAGCTCATATTTTCGGTCTTGAGCAAAGTCCTATAAAATTCAAATTTTTGAATGCTCAGAGAGTTCTAAGGAATATGATGGTAATAAGATATATCTCACATATTTCTGTTGAGCACAATTTTCAAGATATTCAAAAAGAAAATTTCAAAATTCTGTCAAATTGTTGTGGTCAACAAAACTCACTCCAAGTTTTCAATCTATTTATAATTTGAGGGGGATGTAAATAATATGATTCATTCTGCAAGCAATCTGTTCTCTCGACTTTGTTAGGCTTCATGTGATTCCGACATAAACTTGTTTTAATTCACTACATTGTCAAAAATTGAAACACATATGCAATTTTTGAGGGGGAGTATAGTGATTAAAAATGTGATTAATACGGATTATAACGGATACGATCTTCAATCTATCAGTGCGTTCCTAAACCTCGCCATGTTGCAAAAACTCATTTCTAATTTGGTGCATTTGTGCAGGGGGAGCTTTTTGGTTAACCTCTATGAAACACTCAATGTGTCTCAAATGATTTCTCAGACACGTTTGATTTGATTTGTCATCAAATGGTTTTTATGGATCTTCATGGCAATATCTCTAAGGCGACCACATGTTATTTCTCAACGGGAGTATAAGGCGGGATCATGGTTAGGTATATTGTTCCCATGATTCAGCCAGAAACGGAGCCGATCTACCCACCTGACCCACACCATTAGATAGAGTAAGACGTTCCTAGGGTTTGTCTGATTGAAAACAAGAGTAAAGGAGAATAAGAGGGAATAGTGTCGACTGAGATGGAGCTAGTACTGGAACAAACCCAACAAGGTACTAGTCATGAAGTCTCGGTAAGCACTGAAGGGGTTGAAGAATGACAAAGAATTGTAAGGATAAAGGGTGAAAACGAACGAAAGCCGCCTAAACCTTCGCAGAAACCGGGTCAATGATACTCTATCGGTACATCACAAGATGATTTCTGATATGCAAGACACACGTCTATGGACCCCCTGGATGCATATGCAACAACCCTCTTACGCCACTCAGAATCTCTCAAAAGATTTTTGTTTCATTTCTCACGGAGATCAATACCATTTTCTATCAGCTTTCTCATTCCATGATCGTTGATATGAAAGGTGGCAGTCCGCTCCAGCTTCGATTTCCCAACTACAATTTTGCACTTATAGGTCTAGATCCCCACGATCCCCCTCGCAACTCTCATAGGACACAAATTCAATATAACATAATGTAGTAACATCATCTAACATTTGGTTATCAATACGACTACGCAAATTCCTTGAGAAAATTGCCGAAAGCTTTGATTTACTCTTTTGTATTCACAGTGAAGATGGAAATCCTTCTTGAGCCAACATCAAACAAGCTCTTGGTAGGTGACTTGCGAGATTCTATATGAATCAGTTCTATGTGTCAAACTGGAAAGAAAACATTGGTGCGATCTATATGAATCAAACTTGTTCAGTAATATGAAATTGAAGATCTATCAGAACGATAGTACTATCTGATTATCTCTTACGTGTTGTCGGCTTTTGAGACGCTCCGGTTAACGAGAAGGCTTAGTGCAGCTGCGAAACCTATGTCAAGGAGATTTCTTTTGAATTCTACCTGTATCACATGGCAGTATATATACTGATTACGGGGAATCGTGGTTTATTGCAAACCTTATTCGATGAAGGTAGTGACAAAGACACGTTCGACCATATATGTTTATCTCTAACCTAACTTTGCAGGTTTTCCCGACGGTAGCAGCTTCTTGTCCATGACGAGTCAAGATTCAAGACTTCATGCTCAATCGACAAAGATATATACATGATGAAAGCTCTAAACTATCAAAGTTTCGCAATCTCTGATGAACAGCACTTCTCATAAGAACATTTTGTTGGTAACAGTAATCATGTTAAAAGAAAATGTTGAGGGGAGATTGTTAGCATAGCTTTCAAGATCTTGAAGCATGAGGGTGGAGAACAAGATCACAGGCGGCATAAGATTCAAGGATAAAGAATTAGAGATCTCAGTAGTCAAGAAAAATCAAGGCCAAGAACCACGATATCCAGTATTTTGTCAAATGAATATCAAGTTAAGATCAAGATTCAGGATCACAGCATGCAAATGGAATTCAAAAGGAATTCCTAGAATACAAGGCTCCAAGGCTCAAGAGTCACAAGAAGGATCACAATGAAGACCCCCTTAGGGGGAGATTGTTAGCCGTGTATTTATTAAAGTGATGGTCATTAAATATTCTCGAGCCTTGTATAAGTAAATCGTAGTTTACGGGAATTTAGTTAAGCTAGTTGGGCCTAGTTGTCGGGCTCAAGCCCATTTGTATTATGAACCGGCCCAACACAAAGCCCACAAGAATAGTCCACTCTTGTAACTATATAAAGCCCTCTCCAAGTGTGGAGAGGGTGTTGCTTCTCATTTTTCTTTTCATGAACAAGTAACCATTTTTCTTTTTTACTTTCTCTCTCTAAAATCTATTTTTCTTATTTTTGTGTTTGGTGATGAAATGATATCCTAACAGTCATCTGTTCAGACAAGAAGAATGACAAAACCTACTTCTGAACAAGGGTTTCTCAGTGCTGTATATAAACAGAAAACACATGATACACTGAATACTTGTTTATATGCTTGTTTCCTATCACAGATTGAACCCACAAGCATTGCTTAAGCTCTATCTGAATCATCTTGGTGGAAGCAAAGCAGAAGAATCTACACCCCCCCCCCCCCACCCCCCCCCCCCCCCACCCCCCCCCCCCCCACCACCCCCCCCCCCCCCCCCCCCCCCCTCCCCCCCCCCCCCCCCCCCCCCCCCCCCCCCCCCCCCCCCCCCCCCCCCCCCCCCCCTATTCAAACTCCACAGGTTCAAATACTTGATGGTTTTGCCTATTGAAAAGAGGGCCATTAGAGTGGGGTGACAGACTGGAAAGGGAATAGCTACTACTGCTTCTAGCTTAGAAGCAGAGCAGAAGTTGGTAACATCAATAAGGACCCATCCTTGGCAACACTTAATGGATCAAGTTCTTAGGAATAGGTTTAGGTAGTGGTACCCTATGCCAAGATACCATATTGAGGGTGTAGATGCTCAAACTAGGTTTGAGACTACATCTAAATAGTCCAATGATCCACCTCTCTCAAGAGTTAACACACTTGGAATTGGGGAGGACAATATGAAACTTATAGAATTGATGGCACATTGTACAAAACAGTCAGAATTGGTGAGAAAAAGAAAAGAGAGATATAGTGAGATGAAAAACAGATAGAGAGTTGTGTGATAAAAACAGAAAGAGTGAATTGGTGAGCAAAAAGTATTGAGAGATAATGTGAGCATAAAAACAGAAAGAGAGATTGTGAGCGCCAAGATTTGGTGATGGAAATGTTTTTTGGATGAAATTGAGGTTAAAACTACTATCTTCAAGTTAGTACTGCTGGGTATTACTTAGTACTGCTAGGCATTACCTAGCACTACTGGCTATGTTTTAGTACTGCTGGGCTTTAAGTTAGTACTGTTAGGCTAAAATTAGTACTGCTGGATGACCGTTAGTACTATTTGAGCCATAACAGAATTTCCTTCACTAATTCTAGCCGTTGAGATATTTCCGCCAACTGCCTTGTTTATAGCTTATAGGGTTTGACTAATTGAAGAATTCATGATGCTTCTATAAATTCATAAGATTTCTTCAAGATAAGAATAAAATTCTTTTAGTAGGTCAAACCACAACCCTACGTGCTCTCTATATTATCTCAATTAACTTTGTCAACCTTACATTCTCTCATAAACGAGCCTAACCCAAAACTTTAATCGTATTTTTCTCTCATCAAATAGAAAATTTGGAGTTTTACGACAAACACAACATGATGGCCTATTTACAGAGGCCAGAGGGAAGTGAAGCCTTTCATCAAATTGTGGATTTTCTAATACTAGTCATATCAAGTTTTCCCTTATTGAGAATCCCAAGATATATATTTCCTTAATCTAACAGTTTTAGGGAACAGCTACTGCTAGAACAACTGATTATGGAGAATTGGAAATAACTGCTAGCATGGATGGACAAGTCAAGACTATCACTGAAGCATCTTTAAGAAGACACCTCAAGTTGGAAGACTCTGATGGTATTACTTCTTTACCAAATACATAGATTTTTGAGCAACTTGATCTTATGGGGTATGTGTCTGATTCTGCTAGACTTACTTTTCAAAAGGGACACTTTTCTCCCTAGTGGAGGTTTTTCATTCGTACAATCCTTCACTGTTTAAGTCCAAAGACAACAGCTTGGGAGCAATTTAGTAGCAATATAGCAACTGCTATAATTTTCTTGGCCACAAATAGGACTTTCAATTTTTCAAAAATGATCTTTGATGCTATGGTAAAGAATTTGGATAGCACACACAAGTTTTTAATGTATCCAAGATTTCTTCAAATTTGTTTAAACAAACAAAAGAGACTTCTTCAACCTCACACCTGAACTTATCCTACTCCTACCCTTACACAAAAACTATTTAGCAACATGAAAAGGGTTTCCAAGGGTTATTTTGGGGCAGACTTTCCTCTATTTCCTACAATGATCACTACACCTGAGTCATCTCCTTCCAGAATAACATCTTCACCATCTTTATCACCTCAAACATATCAATCACATCAGTCATCACCACTTAGGGATATAACCAGACAAGATGTTGAGATTCCTCAGTCTCAGTTTCCTACTCAAACCCAATTAGCAGATGAGGCTGCATTCACAAGTGTAGATGTTGATGCTAGAGGGGCTGCCACTACTGACATTGGCTTAGAAACAGGTCAAGGCAGTGGTACCATGCATAAGACCCCTACCAGGCCCCATGATTCACCTCTCACAAGAGTTCACACACTTGGAAGTAATGAGGGTAGTCTATAACAAAATGAATTGATGGATTTGGTTACCAAGTTGACTGATAGAGTTGAAGTTTTAGAGAATGACTTACAGCAGACAAATAAAGTTTGTAATTCTGCTCTTATAAAGCTCATCTTAAGAGTGAAGAAGTTGGAGAAGAAAGTCAAAACAAACAAAGCTAGGAGAAGGGCCAGGATAGTTATTTCCAAGGATAAAGATTCTGAAGAGGATTCTTTCAAACAGGGGAGGAAGATCATTAAAATTGATAAAGATCCTACAATCTCATTGGTACATCCTGAGCAAGACATGGAATATGATTTTGATGTTAGTACTGCTGAAGGATTTACTACTATCAGTATACCTGTTACCACTACTAGTGCTTCTATTAGTACTGTCAGTCCTCCAAGAGTTTCTACTGCTGAAGACATTAGTGGTGCGGAGATACTAGTGTATATTAGGAGGAGTGCAAAAAAGAGAAAAGATAAAGGAAAAGCTATTATGAAAGAAGATGAATCTGTTCAGAAGAAGACAAAGAAGCAACTAGAGCAAGAAAGTATTGGGCATGAAGAAGCTATTAGATTGCAAGAATAGATTAATGAAGAAGAAAGACAAAGGATTGCTAGGGATGCAGAAATAGCTAAATAGTTACAAGAAGAATTTGATAGAGCAAGACAAGAACAAGAAGTTGTAGCTAAAGCTCTAACACCCCCAAAATCAGGTAGCAGCGGAATGGTAACAATGGGGTGCTACGTCAAAGTACAACAATCAAGATATAGGAACGGGGAACAGAATATGACATCGGGAAACCTAAAATACTAAATAAAAATAAGAGAAATAAAATATATGCCCTTTTATTACTGCCCTTATGCCTTAAATTAAATTAAAAATAATTTATAAAAAAATATCAAAAATTAAAATTCTAATTAACTTAAATTTAAAAATAAAGATAAGAAAGAAAATAGAATTTTAAACGGAGGGAGGTTCATTAGTCTTGAATGTTTTAAAACGAAAAAGAAACGGGTTAATTTAAATTTTTCTTATTATTAATTATTTTATTTAATTAAATATTATAAAATTTTTAAAATTTTATTTATTAAATTTTAAAATTTTTTTATTTTTAAATTTTTTAAATTTTTATTTTAAAAATTTATTTTAAATTTTTTTAATCTTATATTTTTTTTTTAATTTTTTTTATTTTTTTTTTTTTTTTTAAATTTTTCGTTATAAAACGCACTCGGTTTTAAAAAGGAGTATAAGACTGAAATTTAAGAAAAATTAAGGCCTACACTAAATTTTTATATTTTTTCCTAGGCCACTTTAATTGACAAAAGAAATTTTTATAAAAAAGAAAAAATATTTTTTTTATTAATTTTTGGATTTTTTTTATGAATTTTTAAAGATTAATACTTATTTAAAACCTAAGAAAAAGAAAATAGAAAAGACAAAAAATAAAAGTTATAAAAATTCTGATAAAAATAAAATTATAATAAAGAAAAGTTAAAATTCTAAAAAATATAAAAATGCCCAAATTTTAATGAATAATTTAAAAGTAATTAAAACTAATTAAAATTAAACCTAATTTTATGTTAATTAAATTATATAAAACTAACAAAAGTTAACTATAGGGACTAAACAGTTGTGTGAAACAAAGAAAGTAAAGGACCAGCAAGGACATCTAACGATGGTGGGGTTTTTAACAACATACTAACAGTTGGGGGGGGAGGACAAGACGGGTAAAGTGGGGGACACTAACATTTATAACTATTAAAAGACAAAATTACCACAAACAGTCCCCTGAAGTGGAATGTGAAGTGGACCCCGCGATTACAAAAAAGGGGGTGTCCAAATAAGTGCTTATTTGACAAAGTCAAATAAGCAATATTTTGTAGAAGGGGCTTTCTTGCTTATGGGGAAAGGTCTTCTTTTTTGTAAAAAGCACTTATGCTTGTGATGAAGTTTGTTACCTTAATAAGCTAGAAAAGATGAGCTTTTAGGGGCCTGCCTAAAAAGCTTATTAAGCTTATTGAGCTTAATTTTTCTTTCTTATTGGGATTTTTATAAGCTAACAAATAAGCTAAAACTTATGGGGACTAATTCGATAACAGCTTAATTAGGAGGAGAAGGGGTAAGTCCTAAATAAATCTAAGGTTTTCTAGCAAAAGAGAAATTAATAAGCCTAAAATAAGCTGGAAATGCTTCTCTTACCTTTCCTATAGCTATAATGACGATTTATAAAAACAGAAAAAAGGTAAACTTTAAGCCTAATTTAAGCACTCTAATAAGCTGATCTAAATTATTATAAGTTGCTAAACCTACTGAACTACCTACAAGCTATAAGGAAAATCACTAAGAACCTAGGGCTTAGTTTTCAATAAGCTAGAAAAATTAAGCTAAAGCCTGGTGCTCAGCACCAGGGGAGGCAAGACAGTGAGCTAGGGGCTTATTTTGCCTTATTGAAATAAGCTTATAAAAGCTTTTTAGTCAAAACCAAACACAAACAGATTAACAATGGAGGCAAAAGAGCTTATTTTCAAAGTTTGAGCCATTAGGGTTAAGAAAAAGTTGCTGATTTTGTGGCTTGAAATTAGGGGTTCACAAAGAAGTGATATTTAGGTACTTTGACTTTTACTTGGTGAGATTTAAAAGACAGAACAAGGTGTTGGTTAAAGTGGCTAGAAACAACAATAACAAGACATAAAACAATGTGTTTAAGTGCATAGCTAGAGTTGGATCTCTTTAAGGCTATCTTTGGGGTGGGTGGGGTTCTTGGGGCTTATTTAAATTTTGACAGAATACAAAAGGGACTTAAAAACTTATTTTTACACTAAAAAGATTGATCAAAGTGGCTTATTAAACTCCACACACTCAGCCAAAGTTGGCTGAGTGGTTACAACCCATTACAAATCCCATATGACCCATTTTAAAGGTTAAACCAAACACCCCCTTAATTTATAAAAATCGATTTTTTTAGCCTTTTCTAAAAGAAATAAAGGGTAGAACACTGATATTAAGTTGAGTTTAACAACTTTTACACATGGTTATGTAAGTTTAAACAGAATTGATGGCTTAATTTATACTTCAAATTTTTGATAAATGCAATAACACAAAAAAAACTCTTAACTTGTATTAAGGCTGGAAATATTACAACATAAACTTAAAAATAAACTGAATACAACATTTTCAAAGTAAACTTAACTATTTTTATACTAAGGAAAGTAAAAACAGATGGTGTGCTATGTTCGGCTTGTTCTCTTCTCTTTTTATTGTATGTCCAAAATGCATTCTTGGGACTTGGATGAAGCTTGTTGTGAGGTGTGCAATGTCTCTCCAGCATATCCTAGCCCTTCATTTTTCTTGTTACATCATAGCCTCCATTCTATGGGGATTCGTTTTTGTGTATTTTCATCAGGGAATGGGTTATAGTTCAGGAGGTATGTGGGGAGGAAAGGGTATGGGAAAGCTATGAAAGTGTATAGGGAGGTGGTTGGCCTAGAAACGTGGGAGAGGCGGTTTGGTTTTGGCGGTAAAACGGGTGAGGTGTTTACCTGTTGGTATACAGGTTTAAATGGAAAGAATGGGGAAGAGGCAAGTATGGCCCTCCATCTTTCATCCCTTTTTCATTTCATTCGAGCCCCTTTTAGTAAATAGAGTTTGGAAAGTGACACTTTTGGTCCCTCTGATTTTTATAACAAAAGAATAAAGAAGGTTTGGTAAATTGCAAAAATGGTCCCTGCGTTTTATAACTAAAAGAATAAAAGGGTTTTGGTAAATTGCAAAACCAGCCCTTGTGTTTGTATTTTTTCATTTTTTCTTTATAAAAAAAACTTTTAAATATTGGCAATTTAGCCCCTAAAGTTTTATAAAAAGAATTGTGGGCTTTTGTTGGGCTTGGGTTTTGTTTGGGCCCATTTGTGTGTGTCTGGGAAACTTGCTTAGGGGGTGGAGGGGGGTGCGCGCGTGGGGGAGGGCAGGGTTCGGCCAATTGTCAGGCTTCAGTAGCGCCTAGGGTTTTGTTACGTGTTCGATAGGCTTGGGATTCGGCTGCTTTTTTGTCTCTGTAACGGCCCCCCCCCGGCTAGGATTTGGGCCTTCCCTTCAAGTCCTTCACCTGAGTCTTTGTCAATTGCACCAACAAATGGGCTTGTTGATGAAATTGATTTTGAGAGGCCCATTTGGTCTTACACTTTGAGTCTTCATAGTATTTACTATTGGGCTTTCCGGGCTCCCCATCAGATGGTGGGTTTTGTTAGATTGCATCTAATAGTATTCTTCAGTTCCGGCTCCGGTTTGACTGCTGATTCATTAATATTGACTCTGACTTTGGCATTTTTGGACTTTGGCCTTGATTTTGCACAGTCTTTTCCATTCCATGCTCAGTTTTGTCATTTTGGCTTGGTTTTCTGTCTTTTTGTTTATATCCACTTCCTGCACAATACAAATGCAAAACAAACATATATTTTGGAGTTTTGTCTGGTTTTTGGTCCATTTAAAGCTTCACATTTTAGAGGTAAAGATATGTGTAATTAAGCACTTATCAGTACTGCTGAAGGATTTACTACTATCAGTATACTGTTTACCACTACTAGTGCTTCTATTAGTACTGTCAGTCCTCCAAGAGATTCTACTGCTGAAGACATTAGTGGTGCGGATGATTACTAGTGTATATTAGAGGAAGTAGTGCAAAAAAGAGAAAAGATATAAAGGAAATAAAAAAAGATAAAATAAAAAAATAATATTATATTAAAAGAAAGTTTAGATGAATCTGTTCAGAAAGAAGTCCATACAATGAATCAACTAGAGCAAGAAGCAAGGAAAGACTTGGGCTATGAGTAAGAAGACTTTGGATGTGAAAGAATCTATTAGATTGCAAAAAACAGATTTAAGGATAATATAATAGAAAAAAAAGAAGATAAAACGAAATGATATGTAATTGCTTAGGGGAAGGGAATTGTAGAAAAAGAATATAGAACTATGCCTTCCCTAAAAATCTCTTTCTCCCTCTACTTAAAAGGTTACAAGACGAATTAAATTTGATTTTAGTAGCAAAAGGACCAAGAAAGAATAAGTATCAAGGAAGTTGTAAAGCTCGTTGTGTGAAAAAGTGTGAGTGAAGCTGATATTTCAAGCCCCCCTTGATATTTGATTGGAGTTATAGTAGTAAGTGTAATAATGCCTTGTGTTTTTTTGTGCCTAAGATATCATACAGTTCAGAATAGATCTTTCTCTAAAGTTGAAGTAAGGAAGAATATGTGTATATATTTTTGAAGAAGCATAAGTGAGGATGATACAAGCAGGAGTCATTTCAAGGAGGGGATATGAGCTATGAAGTTATTAGACCTTATATTTGAAAGAAGTATGGGATATGGGATCAAAATAATGCTTCTTTGTACCTATGGATTTTGAGATAGAAAAGGAAAAGTAAATGAAGCGACATAGATTTGATCTTCAATAGATTCTATCTCAGAAGGAATGATGAAATTGAATCAAAACAAGTTAGCTTGTGAAAAGAAGAGATTAATTCAGCCAGGGAAGAAGAAGATGTTGTATTGTTCTGTAGCTGAAACAGTTGTGAGTTAGAAAGATTCCGTATCTCCTTAGTCTCCTAGAAGCTGGAAGTGGTGGGAATAAACAGGATTATTGAAAAAGAATGGTATGGTTTTCAAATGCTGAGAAAGGACAAGGAATTAAAGAAAAGGACAGAAGATTGCAGGATGATCGGTAATTAAATTACACTTCTTAATGGAGTATGTAAAAGTTATTTCTAATTCAGAAGAAGTAATTAGTGTAATCCCATTGGATGTTAAATCTCTAATAGTTAGTTGGAAATCTTATTGCAAAGGAGATGTGGGATACTATGAGATACACAGGGCAGATGGAAGCTACAAGACTTATATATTCTTCAGTAAGATGCTAAATGATTTTGATAGAGAAGATCTGATTGTGTTATACAGGCTTTTAAATGAGAAGTATGCATCTACAAGACCAGGTTTTGATGATCTAATGCTCTGGGGAGATATGAAGATTATGTTTGAACCAGATAGTGATGATGAAGTCTGGAAAAATCATCAACATCAAGAGTTGATAGAATGGAAACTTTATGATTCTTGTGTGTCACTCTGTGATTTACTGGGAGGGTGAGAGAATGACGTAAGAAGAGAAGGTAGCATTCATAGCTAGATTGAGAGAGAAGAAGTATCAGAGAAAAGAATAGTAGAAATGTAGAAGTATCCATTCCACTTGTTGTAAACACCCCCCAAAAAATCAACAACGCAGAGCGGGGAAAAAAATAAACCGTAAAATGAAACAAAGAAGAAAAGAATTAAAATACCACTTGGGGTTTTCGGTGCTTGCTGCTTACTTCATATCATTAAGTACCAAGTATACAGAAACGACCCTCAAAAAGGAGTTTATATAAAAATGTCACATTTCGATTGAATAAAAAAAAATAATATTAAATCAGAGTAAATTCAGCGGGGGCTTGGAGGTACCAATAATTTTAATAAGAATTGCAAGCGTTCAAACATAACTCCATTTGTATAATAAAAGAAAACAATTATCGGATGTGAAGAAAACCATGTCCTTAAAGTTTTGATATCCGCGCATCCAAATGCTCCACAATGACTCAAGCTAACAAGAATATATCCTTAGTGAGGGAAAATATTGCAAAAATGTCAACATATGTTGGTGGAATTCATAGGGTTTAAGTAAAAAATAAAAACAATATTGAATATTTTTCGTAAGAAAAGCAGGCTGTATAACATTTCAAAGTATTATTTCCGAAATCTAAGTAGTGATTTAATAACTCAAGTAATGTTCAGTAGTGGACCACGAGATTTAAGTAATAGTAGACTACGATACAAATTCAGTAGTCCAAAACATGTATTATTGCACTAAGCTCATGACCCCGAAACCTTAACTGTTTTTGCCCTTACAGTATATAGGATGTATGCCAAAACACCCTAAATGTCCTCACCATGTTAAATGCACCATGGCCAACTTGTGACCAGAAATTCAAGGCGGAGATTGTCAATCCCGATAGATCTACCCACAACATTCGCGCTTACCCCTACAAGGTAATTAACGGTTCATGATAAAAGGGACTTAATTGGCATTGTGGTAACCTAGGCAATAATATTCAGGGCAGTGGCAACAATCTTGATTGCATACAGTTTTGGAAAGCACTTGTGTTCCAATTTTTATAATCAAGTATGTTGGTTCAAAATTCTTGGTTTTCATATACAGGAATTCAATGATCTCAATTCATGTATTAAGCAAATCAAGCTTTAGTAAATTCAGGAATAAACAACCATGTATGAAAGTCATGTAGTAAGCAAGTAAAAAACTTTAGTAAAATTAGTCATGTAACGCTTAAGTGGTAGAAATCAATAAATTTGCTTAGTAAACGAGCATGTATTCTCACCCCGAAAACAGTTTATGAAAACCATTTATTTAAAAGGAGAAAAATGGGGCTATTATACTCACCTTAGGTAGAAGTTACAGAATTAGAATCACAACGACGTTTCATCGTCCTTTTTGTGAAACAACTATGACAACGATGCGAACATCATGATCAACAATGAGAAACGATTTAGTCGGAGAGAGATCTCGGAAACCTGCGACAAAAATTAGTGGATTGCGTGATTAAATTCTTTACTTTATTAAATGAGAATGTACATAGTAGATGTTAATTAGATATATTTTTATATATATCGGTAAGTAGTAATATCCTATGCTTAAGAATCCATGATTGAGAATCACTAAAATGCCCTACACTTACATTTTTTGAAATTTGACGTTTTTAACTAGAGGATTATCATACTTAAAGGAATGCTAAATGGTCGAACTAGACGATCTCCCTCCATATCCTTTAATTAGATTAAAACCCTAAAAATTGATCAATCTTCAAAATCAAGATCTTCATAAAACACATGCATGGTGATTATTATTGATGTAGGATGATTAGGGTTTAATTTATATGTGCTTTGGGATTGAATAAAAGGAATTAGGGACCAAGATTTAAAGTTTTTAATGGTTTTGGGGGATGTTTGCTCGAACAATAGAGGGAGAGAGAAGAAAGAAGACCGATGTCCCCTTTTTTGTGTATATGTTTATTCGGTTATAAGAAAAAAAGGGTGTGGGCTTTTATAAGGAAGTTTTTATAAAAAAAGAGGACTTGGGCTTGCGTTATATAAAAAAAATAGTATTAAGGAGTGTTTGTTTTTGAGTTTTGTTGGAAGGAAATTTCAAGTTAAGGGTTCTGTTTTTTCTTTATGCCTTGTGTGTTGTTTGTCCTGTTGTGTTTT
The DNA here is from genome assembly GCA_026074375.1 of Tanacetum coccineum. Taxonomy (NCBI): domain Eukaryota; kingdom Viridiplantae; phylum Streptophyta; class Magnoliopsida; order Asterales; family Asteraceae; genus Tanacetum; species Tanacetum coccineum. The sequence continues at coordinate 44,780 of BQNB010003036.1, forward strand.
GGGTTTAGGCATTTAAGTAGGAGTAAAATCATAATAAGGGGGTGTTTTTTAGTTTTTAGTTTTGATGGAGCATAAAACAATATAAAAGAGGGTGCTTGGTTTATATGTTATGTTTATAAATTATATTTTATTTTTATTTTACTAAAATATTTATTCCACAATATTTGTTTTTAAAACACGTAGTTAGAATATTAAAAATTATAAAAACACTATTTTTATTTTGACGCGGTTTCGGCCAAACGCGGATAAAAGATGAAAATTAATAGAAATAAAATAAAATAAGCTCTCATGGCTAAATATGACATTCGTTGATTTCTCGATCGATAAAACGTATAAACTTAAATTGTACGATTCGCGAAAGTTTTACAATCGACGATTTTAATAAAAATCGTCTAGAATGTAAAAGTAAACTCTTCAAGATTTATAAAACAATTATGAGACTGGAAATAGTAGTGACCTTAAATACGGGGTTTTACATCCTCCCCTCCTTAGGGGAACGTCGTCCCGGTGCTTAATTCGCCTTATTCGTCTACGGTTTACTTACGAAGAGATGTGGAAATGCTTAGGTCCTCGTTGAGATTTCCAACAAAAATTGAATAAACAAAAGTCAAAGCATGAAACATATGCAACGTGCATAAGTGAACGGATTAAATGTCTGCGAAGGAACCTTAAAAGCAAAGATATCAATACTTGACTCGATGAAGAAGCATTAGAAAACGAGGAAAATTTAACAAGCTTGTTAATTCTTTAGATTGCGATTAAGGGTTAATTACATTAGCTCATCAAGTCGCCTGGCTTGGGTTGATACAAATTCGAAAAAAACCCATATAACAAATCACAAGTCGAAAAAAGAAGTTCATAGCTAAGGATGTTGTTTCGGACTGCTCGCTATGTCGGATACATATTAAAGCCACTCATTTATAATTTTGTCCTTACAAAAAAGACGGACGTCCAATCCTTGTAAAGTATAATTTAAAACTAATTTATGGTTCTGCGGTTTATAATTTCCTTATTCAAATGAAAGAAGCGTCCCATTTCATTTCAATAAGACGAATTATAATCATCCTACTAAGTCATTTATGGCTGACACAAATAAAATTCACATCAACGACCAAAAGTATTAAGTAAAAAGGAGTGCCTTCTTGACGGAATGATTCTTCAAAACATATAACAACTAACGAGAAGAATAATGAGACGTTAGTCAATCGCATTCTAAAGGTATGTGCCAAAAGACGACACGATCCGAGATATCAAGCTAAAGTCGTGCTCCCATCAATTGGAAGATTTCAAAACAATAACTTACAAACACAACATACGCGATTCAAAATCATAAGAAGAGTGTTCGGACTCGGAGTCAAACGATAAAATAACTAGTGGAATTGACAAAGTACACCGAATGTCAATATTATCAAAAGGGAAATAAAATAAAGTCACGTTAATGTTTCGGAGATCACCGCATTGCTAATAAAATATCAAAGAAAAAGAACTTATTAAGACTTACCATAGTACTATACACATATGTAGGTAATTATCATTACATAAACATTTCTGCCCTTTGCAATCTGACTTAATGGACCTATATTTCAAAATCCGTAATAGGTATAAACGAACGGTTTTCGCCTTAAACAAGATGTTAGACTCTAGTTTACTGAGATTACAAGATAAATACTCAAAGTGTTAAGATCCTAAGTGAAGTTATCATTTTACCATCATGTGCCAAATCTGATTATTTAAAACGTTTTCTTGTTCTATCGTTTTTAGCATAATTCCCATTTTATAACTCCGTTTGACCCAAAACGAAAGCCCATGTTTAAGTTTATCTAAATCCTACAGGTTTTAATTGGAAAATGGGGCACTTAATATGAAAATATTGGTCTCAAACTCATTTTGAAAATCTGGGCACAATTTATGATTAGTTTGGCCGTTCTAGTCGCAACCTTTTTCAACTTCCCAAATCAATTCCTTCATTCGAACTCAAATCTTCGACTGTATCGATTTTCCATTCCAGCCTCGTTGAGGAAAACGACCCGGGAAAGCTCTATACTACTTCTCGGTTTTATTGATTATTGATTTTTATACTTATATATATATTTTATATTTTATTATATATTATATATATTTATAGTGTGAAAACCCGCGATCAAGTTGGCATTCCATCCAACTCGCCACAAGGACCTAACATATTAGCCTATTCATTAATGCAAAGATACAATAGGATTTAAGCCAAAATTTTCCCATTAAAATACCAACTTTACTCGAAAGTTCTAAAAAAAATAGCCGAAAGTAACCATAAATAGTCAACACTTTTAGGAATTACTATTATATATATAGATGGCGGTGATCCCGAAGATATGTGTAAGAATTTGAGAGGAGAGTAGCTCATACATGTATGAGTATCCATATATAATATTAATATTGACGTTCGAGGGAGAAAATAAGAAGTAAACGATAATCGGAATGGTCAGCGTATATATAATCGACCGATATAAAGAAAATAATATGACGTCACAAGATAGACGTATGAGCTATATTCATGATTAATATAATAGCAATAAGGATGCAAAAGGTAGCATATAAGTTACCTGGGAGCAAGCGCGCGCGAATATCGGACAATGGTGAAGGACTCTTAAATTTTTTTGAAAAACGGTTATAGTCTAGAGTTTTAAAAAAGACATAGTTCTCTATAACCAGTGCTCTGATACCACTCTGTAACACCCCCAAAAATCACAACGCAGCGGAATACCACTTGGGGTGCTACTTCATAGCATAAAGTACAAGTTACAGAAAACGACCTCAAAAGAGACGTTTAATAAAAATGTCACATTCGATTGAATAAAATAAATCAGAGTAAATTCAGGTCCCAATAATTTTAATAAGAATTGCAAGCGTTCAAACATAACTCATTTGTATAATTAAAGAAAACAATTATCGGATGTGAAGAAAACCATGTCCTTAAAGTTTTGATATCCGCGCATCCAAATGCTCCCAATGCTCAGCTAACAAGATATAACCTGAGAAAATACATGCAAAAATGTCAACAATAATGTTGGTGAATTCATAGGTTTAAGTAAAAACAATATTGAAATATTTCAGTAAGAAAAGCAGCGTTACAACATTTCAAAGTATTATTTCCGAAATCCAAGTAGTGATTTAATAACTCAAGTAATGTTCAGTAGTGGACCACAAGATTTAAGTAATAGTAGACTACGAAACAAATTCAGTAGTCCAAAACATGTATTATTGCACTAAGCTCATGACCCCGAAACCTTAACTGTTTTTGCCCTTACAGTATATAGGATGTATGCCAAAACACCCTAAATGTCCTCACCATGTTAAATGCACCATGGCCAACTTGTGACCAGAAATTCAAGGCGTGGATTGTCAATCCCGATAGATCTACCCACAACATTCGCGCTTACCCCTACAAGGTAATTAACGGTTCATGATAAAAGGGACTTAATTGGCATTGTGGTAACCTAGGCAATAATATTCAGGCAACAATCTAGATAGCATACAGTTTGAAAGCACTTGTGTCCAATTTAAAACAAGTAATGTGTTCAAAACTCTCGGTTTTCATATACAGGAATTCAATGATCTCAATTCATGTATTAAGCAAATCAAGCTTTAGTAAATTCAGGAATAAACAACCATGTATTGAAAGTCATGTAGTAAGCAAGTAAAAAACTTTAGTAAAATTAGTCATGTAACGCTTAAGTGGTAGAAATCAATAAATTTGCTTAGTAAACGAGCATGTATTCTCACCCCGAAAACAGTTTATGAAAACCATTAAAAGAGAAAAGGTGGGGCTATGAACTCACCTTAGGTAGAAGTATCGGAATAGAGAATCACAACGAGTGAACAACTATGACAACGATGCGAACATCATGATCAACAATGAAGAAACGAAGTCGAGAGATCCGAACCGCGACCTAAAATAGTGGTGCGCGATTAAAATTCATACTTATAATGAGATGTAACATAGTACGAGTAAATAGATACATATTTATATATATCGGCATGTAGTAATATCCTATGCTTAAGAATCCATGATTGAGAATCACTAAAATGCTACACTTACATTTTTGAAATTTGACGTTTTTAACTAGAGGATTATCATACATAAAGGAATGCTAAATGGTCGAACTAGACGATCTCCCTCCATATCCTTTAATTAGATTAAAACCCTAAAAATTGATCAATCTTCAAAATCAAGATCTTCATAAAACACATGCATGGTGATTATTATTGATGTAGGATGATTAGGGTTTAGTTTATATGTGTTTTGGGATTGAATAAAAGGGATTAGGGACCTGTTTTATGGGTTTAATGGTTTGTGGGGATGTTTGGTCGATTCGGTTGGGGATCTATTGAATTTGCTTTCGTTTCTTTCGATGCAATGATTCGTTCCGATTGTGGAGTAGAGGGTGATAGGATGCTTATGAGTAGACGTTTCTTTACGAGTCGACCGCCATTGGCGGCCTTGAGGGTCCCCATGGGGGTGGTAGTTGTATGTTTTTCAGGCTGAATAGCAATTACAGTCTGTTCCATTGTTCCGCCTTGAGGTCATTATTAATTTGTTTTCCGATTTGTTCGCCCGGTGGATTATTGAATTCAATTAATTTCTTGTAATCTTTTTTTTATGTGTTTTCTGGAGGGGGGGGGGGGTTTTATAATCAGGGAGTTCGTATAGCGTTTTTCGGTGGTTCTTGTCTATGTTGTTCGTCTTGTATGAACGCAATTCTGGCTTTTATCTTCAGTCTTCGTATCGATGGGGTTGTCTTTTTCTTTGTATTCAGGTATTGCCTCCAACGTTGGAGTTATTTAGTCACTGGAGGGCTTTGTATTTCCTTATAGGCCCTTGTGAGCCACGTCGCTGCGAGAATTTTTAGCTCCCTTCATGCTTGAGTAGATTCTGTTAGCGACTCTCCCGCTTAGTAGATCCTGTCGTGATTACTGTTATGTCGTTCTTATGTGTTAGTTCGGCTGTGTGGGTTGTTTTCTCTGATGGCATGGGTGGTGTCGTTGATCTTTTGAGCGGTCCTTACGATTTTGGCTTTTTTTTATTCTATGTTCGTGAGGCCCTTTTGTAGTTTACCTTTGGTTTGTAATTGATGATATATACTTGGCGGTTAGGCTGGACCACTATTTCGTGACTCGTCCACGTACATTATGATTTTTCTTTTTTCGGGATAATATATACGTGTTTTACTGTTCGTTCTTGGATCGCTTTCGGATACTTATTAGATATATCCGATGTGATATTGTTATTCTTGCTCATGCATGATTCAGTTTTAGGACCATGATAATTGGGTTCAATTCTTTATCGAACTGTCTTACTTTTGATGGTTTGATTGATACTCCGCTTACTTTCTATAGCGCTACTTGTGGATGCTAGTTCGGAATGACGATCTTTTACCGCACTTGAGACTCCTGATTGATGGGGGGGGGGGGGGTGGTGGGGGGTTTCCGTTGGTGGATTAGATATTTGATTGACACATGTGTGTGTCTTTCTATCGTACGCCTTTCAATGTATTATTTTTGTTTGTGCCTAGTCATCTAAGCTTTTGGTTGGACTGTCACATCCTGCGTTGTGCATATGTATTCTAGGAGTTTCTATGCCCTGGGGTATGGATACATTTTACGTCGTTATTCGCGGGGGGTATTTTTGATAGTGTTTCGAACATATGTAAATTGGTGTGTGTCTTTTCGAGATGGGCGTGAGGTATTCTTTTTATTTGTATTCACTGGTTATGTTGCTTCGTAGAGTATCCAAGTGATGTTTCGTATTTAGTAGAAGATGACTAATTCCGGTTATGACCCTCATGTTAATGAAGGAGTAGTTTCTTTGGTTCGATGTTTTTCTTGAGTAGACCCTTACAGTGAAAGAGAGAGAAGAAAGAAGACCGGTGTCCCCTTTTTTGTGTAAATGTTTATTCGGTTATAAGAAAAAAAGTGGGTGTGGGCTTTTATAAGGAAGTTTTTATAAAAAAGGAGGACTTTGGCTGGGGTTATATAAAAAATAGTATTAAGGAGTGTTTGGTTTTTAGTTTTGTTGGAGGAAATACAAGTATAAGGGTGTGTTTGGTTTAGGATTTAGTAAGAGTAAAATATAATAAGGGGTTGTTTAGTTTTTAGTTTTGATGGAGCCTAAAACAATTAAAGAGGGTGCTTGGTTTATATGTTATGTTTATAAATTATATTATATTTTTATTTTACTAAAATATTTATTCCACTATATTTGTTTTTAAAACACGTAGTTAGGATATTAAAAATTGTAAAAACACTATTTTTATTTTGACGCGGTTTCGGCCAAACGCGGATAAAAGATGAAAATTAATAGAAATAAAATAAAATAAGCTCTCATGGCTAAATATGACATCTGTTGATTTCTCGATCGATAAAACGGATAAACTTAAATTGTACGATTCACGAAGGTTTTACGATCGACGATTTTAATAAAAATCGTTTAGAATTAAAAGTAAACTCTTCAAGATTTATAAAACAATTTTGAGACTGGAAATAGTAGTGACCTTAAATACCGGGTTTTACATCCTCCCCTCCTTAGGGGAGCGCCGTCCCGGTGCTTAATTCACCTTATTCGTCTACGGTTTACTTATGAAGAGATGAGGAAATGCTTAGGTCCTCGTTGAGATTTCCAACGAAAATTGAATGAACAAAAGTCAAAGCATGAAACATATGCAACGTGCATAAGTGAACGGATTAAATGTCGCGAGAACCCTTAAAAGAAAAGATAAAATACATGACTCGAAGAAGAAGCCATTAGAAACGAGGAATTTAACAAGTCGTTAATTCTTGGAAGCGATTAAGGGTTCATTACTATTAGCTCATCAAGTTCGCCGCGGTTGATACAAATTCGAAAAAAACCCATATAACAAATCACGAGTCGAAAGAAGTTCATAGCCCAAAGGATGATTCGTACGCACGCTATGTCGGATACACATAAGCCCACTCATTTATAATTTGTCACTTACAAAAAGAGGCGTCCCAATCCTTGTAAGTAATAATTTATAAACTTATGGTTTGGCGGTTCTATAATTTCCTTATTCATAGTGAATAAGGTCCCAATTTCATTCAATAAGACGATTATATTAAATCAATCCTACTTAAGTATGGCCGACACAAAAAAATATCAACAACAAGACCAAAAGCTACATTAAGTAAAAAGGAGTCCTAGTTCGTGCCTTTCTTGACGGAATGATTCTTCAAAATCATAACAAGTAACGAGAAGAATAATGAGACGTTAGTCAATCGCATTTCAAAGGTATGTGCCAAAAAACGGCACGATCCGATATATCAAGATAAAGTCGTACTCCCATCGATTGGAAGACTTCAAAACAATAACTTACAAACACAACATACGCGATTCAAAATCATAAGAAGGGTGTTCGGACTCGGAGTCAAACGATAAAATAACTAGTGGAATTGAAAAAGTACATAGAATTGTAATATTATCAAAAAAGGGAATAAAATAATGTCAATTAATGTTTTAGAGATCACCGCACTTGCTATATAAAATATCAAAGAAAAAGAACTTATTAAGACTTACCATAGTACTATACACATATGTAGGTAATTATCATATAACATTTCTGCCCTTTGTACTCTGACCTTAGATGGATCTATATTTAAAATCGTATCGGTATAAACGAACGGTTTTTGCCGTAAAACAAGATGTTAGACTCTAGTTTACTAAGATTACAAGATAAATACTCAAAGTGTTAAGATCCTAAGTGAAGTTATCATTTTACCATCATGTGCCAAATCTGATTATTTAAAATGTTTTCTTTTTCTATCGTTTTTAACATAATTCCCATTTTATAACTCCGTTTGACCCAAAATGAAAGCCCATGTTTAAGTTTATCTAATTCCTACAGGTTTTAATTGGAAAATGGGGCACTTAATATGAAAATATTGGTCTCAAACTCATTTTGAAAATCTGGGCACAATTTATGATTAGTTTGGCCGTTCTAGTCGCAACTCATTCATTCGGAATAGTTACGGATTTATCCCAAGAACAACATGGTCCTCATATGTTTTACCCTTCACCCATGTAGAAACCCAGTAGCCTCCAAGTCAAATAAAATTAGTTATAAGCCTAACCATCTACATTATAAATTATGGATACACACTAAGTTTGTTTCCACGGTTTTGGTCGTATCTCGACCATCCGGAAGAGTTGACGTTCCATCCAACTCTCCACTAGGACCTAACATATTAGCCTATTCCTGAATGCAAAGATACAATAGGATTTCAGCCAAAATTTTCCCCTTTAAAATGCCAACTTTACTCGAAAGTTCCAAAAATAGACGAAAGTAACCATAAATAGTCAACACTTATATGAATTACTCTTATATATATAGGTGGCGGTGATCCCGAAGATGAGCGTAAGAATTTGAGAGGAGAGTAGATCATATATGTATGAGTATCCATATATAACACTAGTATTGACGTTCAAAGGAGAAAATAAGAAAACAAGAAGTACACAATAATCGAAGTGGTTAATATATATATAATCGACCGATATAAGGTAAATAGTAAGGCGTCATAAGATAGACGTAAGAAAGCAAAATCATAACCAAAAATTATATATTCATTATTAATGTAATAGCAATAAGGATGCAAAAGGGAGCATATAAGTTACATGGGAGCAAGCGCGCGCGGATATCGGACAATGATGAAGCACACTTAAATTTTTTTGAAAAACGGTTATAGTTTAGGGTTTTAAAAACGACCTAGTTCGCTATAACGAGTGCTCTGATACCACTCTGTAACACCCCCAAAAATCACAACGCAGCGGAATACCACTTGGGGTGCTACTTCATAGCATAAAGTACAAGTTACAGAAAATGACCTCAAAAGAGACGTTTAATAAAATGTCAAATTCGATTGAATAAAATAAATCAGAGTAAATTCAGGTCCCAATAATTTTAATAAGAATTGCAAGCGTTCAAACATAACTCATTTGTATAATTAATGAAAACAATTATCGGATGTGAAGAAAACCATGTCTTTAAAGTTTTGATATCCGCGCATCCAAATTCTCCCAATGCTCAGCTAATAAGATATGACCTGAGAAAATACATGAAAAAACATCAACAATAATATTGGTGAATTCATAGGTTTAAGTAAAAACAATATTGAAATATTTCAGTAAGAAAAGCAGCGTTACAACATTTCAAAGTATTATTTCTGAAATCCAAGTAGTGATTTAATAACTCAAGTAATGTTTAGTAGTGGACCACAAGATTTAAGTAATAGTAGACTACGAAACAAATTTAGTAGTCCAAAATATGTATTATTGCACTAAGCTCATGACCGCGAAACCTTAACTGTTTTTGCCCTTACAGTATATAGGATGTATGCCAAAACACCCTAAATGTCCTCACCCTGTTAAATGCATCATGGCCAACTTGTGACCAAAAATTCAAGGCATAGATTGTCAATCCCGATAGATCTACCCACAACATTCGCGCTTACCCCTACAAGGTAATTAACGGTTCATGATAAAAGGGACTTAATTGGCATTGTGGTAACCTAGGCAATAATATTCAGGCAACAACCTAGATAGGATATAGTTTGAAAGCACTTGTGTCTAATTTAAAACAAGTAATGTGTTCAAAACTCTCAGTTTTCATATACAGGAGTTCAATGATCTCAATTCATGTATTAAGCAAATCAAGCTTTAGTAAATTCCGAAATAAACAACCACGTATTGAAAGTCATGTAATAAGCAAGTAAAAAACTTTAATAAAATTAGTCATGTAACGCTTAAGTGGTAGAAATCAATAAATTTGCTTAGTAAACGAGCATGTATTCTAACCCCGAAAATAGTTTATGAATACCATTGAAAGAGAAAATGTGGGGCTATGAACTCACCTTAGGTAGAAGTATCGGAATAGAGAATCATAACGAGTGAACAACTATGACAACAATGCGAACATCATGATCAACAATGAAGAAACGAAGTCGAGAGATCCGAACCGCGACCTAAAATAGTGGTGCGTGATTAAAATTCATACTTATAATGAGATGTAACATAGTACGAGTAAATAGATATATTTTTATATATATCGGTAAGTAGTAATATCCTATGCTGTCAAAAAAAGGGAAGCAAACTATTTTTCCTACTAAAATAGAATTTGTTAAACAACAAGACAAAACAGCTAGAAAACCAGTTAAGTATGCAGAGATGTACAAATCATAAAAACCTAGGGGAAATCAAAGAAACTGGAATAATCTAAAATCCCAACAGCTAGGTAGTGATTTTGTGATGTATAATAAAGCATGTTTGAGTTTTGATCATATTCAAGCTCATTGTAAATACCATCAAAGGGAAAGGATGGTATATGGGAATAATTATAACAGGGTGAACTACAACTATACTACCAACAGAAGTCACCCTAATGCTCAAAGGAACATGGTTCCAAGAGCAGTTTTAATAAAAACTGGCCTAAAATCTTTTAATACTGCCAAGACAGTTAATACTGCTCATCCTAAATCTATAGTTTTTAGTGCTAAACCATTGTCACGTTTAGCATAATCAACTGTAAAAAGGCCCTATCAATCAAAAATAGTATTAACTAACAAAAATTTTAGTCAAAAAGTTAATAATGCCAAGAAACAGAAACTAGAGGATGATGCTGAGAAGGAAGAGCTTAGAGATAGTATGGATGTAGTTCCAAGGGATGATACTGCTATTGATATTGAGTCTCTTGCTACTAAATACCAAATAGTTGACTAGAAGACACATGTTTTGACAGAAAATATTATGTATTATCAAATCATCAGAGCAGATGGAAGTTCTAAAAATTACAAAATATTCAGTGAAATGCTTGATGATTTTGATAGGCAAGATGTGCTGGATCTACACAGACTGGTACAAGAAAGGTATGATACAACAAGTCCAGAAGGATATGACTTGTTACTTTGGGGAGATCTAAAGATCTTATTTGAGCCTAATGAAGAAGATGAAATATGGAAGAATCAACAGGACTACAACTTGATAAGCTGGAGATTATTTGACTCATGTGGAATTCATATATTACTGATGAGTACTGGAATTGCTATTCACATGATGATAGAGAAGAAATATCCTCTTACTCAAGAAATGCTTTCAAGGATGTTAAGTAGAAGACTAGAGGTTGATCAAGAAAGTGAAATGGCATTTGAACTTCTCAGGTTTATAAGGTCTCAACTTCAGAAGTAGAAGAATGTTTGGAAGAATCCTCTCAGAAAGGTTTAATTCAAGAAACTTGATGATTTGAAGGTAAATCACAAGTTTAGGGGAGGATTGTTGGGAATTAGTACTGCTAGTTCTAAACTTAACACTGCTAAAGGGATTTATACTACTGATAAAGACAGAAGACTGCATGAAGATAAAGACGTGTGAAGAGGTGTAAAGACGTGTTAAACGACATGTATTAGTTATCTTGTGTATATTCTATATATTTATAAAGATATGCATATAAGCTTAATGTTTTAGAAGATTCATAGTTATCTTGTAACGGACTCCTTGGTGTATAAAAGGAGATCCTAGGTTATGGTTTAAAAACACATCAATCAGTCTTTCTTTGTAGCTTTAAGGTTGTAAACCCTAGTACTAGACAGAGTACTCGTATTATTCATCATAATAATATTGAAGCTTTTTGGTTATATTCATTATTCATTCATTCTACTGCATCACACTTTACTATTACATTGATATTCTTCTAAGTACTAAAGAGTAGATTCCACATACTCTTAGTATCAACAAAGTTTATAGCATAGTTGTCTTGAATCTATTCAATACAACTAACCCTTTTACAAGGTTTGCAAGATCTAGTTGGGATCAACAAGCTTAATACTGTTAGGGCTAATCAGGCTAATGCTGTTAAGGCCTCAGCATGTTGGGTTTGGAGACCTACCAAACTTGATAGTGCATCAATCACTTTGAAGAAACATAATTATATTGATGCACGAGGCAGATCCAAGTCAGTAATGGCTTGGGTCCCCAAAGGAAACTAAATTCCTTATTTTTATGTGCAGGGCATTCCACCAACTGATGATCAAGGCTATGTGGACAGTGGATGCTCTAGGCACATGACAGGCAACATTTCCTATCTCTCAGATTTCCAGGAGTTTGATGGAGGATATGTTACCTTTGGAGGAGGAGTCAGAGGAGGAAAAATCACTGGTAAAGGTACTCTCAAAACGGGTAAGCTTGATTTTCAGGATGTGTTCTTTGTCAAGGAGTTACAATTTAACCTTTTTAGTGTCTCACAGATGTGTGACAAAAAGAACTGTGTTCTTTTTACTGACACTGCATGTTTTGTTCTATCTCCTGATTTTAAGTTACCTGATGAAAGTCAGATTTTACTTAAAATTCCTAGAAAGAACAACATGTACAGTGTTGATATGAAAAACATTGTTCCTAAAGAGAGTTTAACTTGTCTTGTTGCAAAGGCCACTCTTGATGAATCAATGCTCTGGCATAGGAGGCTTGGTCATATCAATTTTAAAACTATAAATAAACTTGTTAAGGACAATCTTGTGAGAGGTTTGCCCTCAAAACGTTTTGAAAATGACCAAACTTGTGTTGCTTGCCTTAAGGGAAAACAACACAAAGCCTCATGTAATTCCAAAGTCCAGAACTCTATTACTCAGCCTTTATTCATGTTGCATATGGACTTGTTTGGTCTAACTTTTGTTAGCAGCCTAATGAATAAGAAATATTGTCTTGTGGTTACTGATGATTATAGCAGATTCACTTGGGTTTTCTTTTTAGCCTCTAAGGATGAGACAAGTGGCATCCTTAAGAACTTTATAACTGAGATAGAAAACCTAGTTGATAAGAAAGTAAAAATAATCAGATGTGATAATGGGATAGAGTTTAAGAATAGAGTTATGAATGAGTTTTGTAAACAAAAAGGCATTAAGAGAGAATATAGTGTAGATAGAACTCCTTAGCAAAATGGTGCTGCTGAAAGGAGAAATAGAACACTAATTAAGGCAGCTAGAACTATGTTAGTAGACTCTAAGTTACCCACTACATTTTGGGCTGAAGCAGTTAATACTGCCTTCTATGTGCAAAATAGGGTTCTAATAATTAAGCCTCATAACAAGACACCTTATGAACTATTTAGTGGTAGAACTCCTGATCTAAGCTTCATGAGACCATTTGGGTGTCATGTTACCATTCTTAATACCTTAGATCATCTTGGCAAGTTTGATGGAAAATCTAATGATGGATTCTTTGTTGGATACTCATTGACTAGTAAGGCTTTTAGAGTATACAACATTAGAACTAGGAAAGTAGAAGAAAACTTGCACATTAGGTTCTTGTTGGATAAACCTATTGTTTCAGGTAATGGTCTAAACTGGATGTTATTGTAGGTACAAACTCTAATGATTTTGCAGGTTCAGAATTCAGTATTGGTGAAGGTACTACTAGCAAGGAAACTGACACTAGCCAAGACTACATTGTGATGCCTTTGTGGAAAGATTCTTCATTGTTTGATTCTCCTTCAATGAATGTTAGTCATGATGAACCAGAACCTTCTTGTGATGCTGAAAAGAAGGATGATGAATGGGTTAGTAAAGCAAGTGGAGTTGATGACCAAGAGAGACCTGAGAGCAGTACTCCAAATATTAATATTGTTGGGCCAAGTATTAATACTACTAGTGCAAATCTCAGAACTGGTAGTCTAGATATTAATACTGTTAGTCCAACAGTTCTTTACAACTATAGTGTTCGAAAATCGCCCTCAAATCTTTCTCAGTACATAATTTCTTTGAGAGTACATAGTTACACCTGAAGCTACAAATGCTGATTTATTTGGTGATGAAACAGAAATGGATATGAGCAACCTTAATGCCTCATATCATGTTCCTACTACTCCAAATACCAGAATACATAAAGATCATTCTCTTGATCATGTGATTGGTGATATACAATCTGGTGTACAGACAAGAGGGATGACAAAAACTACAAATGAACAAGGGATTCTTAGTGTTGCTTATGAAAGGAAACCTCATGAAGACCTCAATACCTGTCTGTTTTTCTGTTTTCTCTCCCAGGAAGAACCCAAAAGGGTTACCAAAACTCTAAGTGATTCAGCTTGGGTAGAAGCAATGCAAGAAGAGCTTCTACAGTTTAAGCTTCAAAAGGTTTGGGTTCTTGTGGATTTACCTAAGGGAAAAAGGGCCATTGGTACAAAATGGATATTCAAAAACAAGAAAGATAAAAGAGGCATAGTCATCAGGAACAAGGCAAGACTAGTTGCTCAGGGATATACTCAAGAAGAAGGCATAGACTATGATTAAGTTTTTGCCCCTGTAGTAAGAATTAAGGCAATAAGACTGTTCATAGCTTATGCTTCCTTTATGGGATTTATTGTATACCAAATGGATGTGAAAAGTGCTTTCCTTTATGGTCAGATTGAAGAGGAGGTATATGTGTGTCAGCCTCCAGGGTTTGAAGATCCTGACAAGGTTTACAAGGTGGTAAAAGCACTTTATGGTTTGCATCAAGCTCCAAGAGCCTGGTATGAGACCTTGGCCAAGTATTTATTGGATAATGGGTTTCATAGAGGAAAGATAGACCAAACCTTGTTTATCAAAAAGCAAAAGGGGGATACTTTGCTTGTACGGGTCTATGTTGATGATATTATCTTTGGCTCTACAAAGGAGTTTTGTATTGAATTTGAGAAACCGATGCATGACAAATTTCATATGAGTTCTATGGGAGAACTCACCTTCTTCTTAGGTTTGCAAGTGAAGCAGAAAGAAGATGGAATTTTTATCAGCCAGGATAAATATGTGACTGACATATGAAAGAAGTTTGGTTTTCAAGATGTCAGGACAGCTAGCACACCTATAAATACAGAAAAACCCCAGCTCAAGGATTCAGATGGTGACGATGTTGATGTCCATCTATACAGGTCAATGATTAGATAATTGATGTATCTTACATCATCCAGGCCAGATATTATGTCTGCAGTATGTGCATGTGCCAGATTTCAATTCACACCTAAAGTTTCACACTCACATGCTGTAAAAAGGATTTTTAGAAATCTAAAAGGCCAACCCAAATTAGGTCTCTGGTATCCTAGAAATTCTCCCTTTAATCTGGTGGCATATTCTAATAGTGACTATGCTGGAGCTAGCTTAGATAGGAATCAACTATAGGAGGTTGTCAGTTCCTATGATGCAGATTGATATCATGGCAGTGCAAGAAGCAAACTGTGGTTGCCACCTCCTCTACAGAAGCTGAGTATGTGGCTGCTACTAGTTGTTGTGGACAAGTACTTTGGATTCAGAATCAAATGCTGGACTATGGGTATAATTTTATGCACACCATGATTAATATTGACAATAATAGTACTATATGTATTGTTAAGAATCCTGTTTCTCATACTAAAACAAAATACATTAAGATTAGATATCATTTTATAGGAGACTGCAATGATAAAAAGTTAATTCAAGTGGTTAAAATCCACACAGATAAATTTTTTGCAAACTTACTTACAAAAGCTTTAGATGTTGGAAGGTTTCAATACTTGATTGCAAGTATTGGAATGCTAAATCCTTAAAGTTTTTAATCTCTTTGTGTCTTTATAATATTAAAGGATTAGTAATGTTAGTCTTGTCAATTAGTACTGCTAAGTATAACTCTAAGTATAACTAGTACTGCTAGTTATACTTAAGACTGCTTGTTAAAACTGTTAGTCACAATTAATACTTTCAAGAAGAAAATACTTTGGATTGTGTATTTTTGGCTTTGGACTAACACTTGCAGGCTAAACATATTGAGTACCTGATGTTGAATGCTTCACCTCTGAAGTATTGTTTAAGGGGAGGCTAATTACGTCAATATACAGTCAAGCATGGATGGAAGGACATGTAACATCAAATAAAAGTGTGCTATAAAGAATTAAAAACATCTAGGCATGTCAAAAGAGGTTGGGACACCAAGATACCTCAGTGTAGTGGTCCTCCTGTAAAGGTTGGTGATGAGGCTGTCCATAAGGAGTTGGGTGACAGAATGGAAAGGGCTGCCACTACTGCTTCTAGCTTTGAAGCAGAGTAGGACAAGTGGTAACATCAATAGGACCCAATCCATGGCAACACTTAATGAGCCAAGTCCTTAGGGAACTGGTTTAGGTAGTGGTCCCAGGTGCCAAGATACAATATTGGGGGTGTAGATGCTCAAACTAGGTTTCAGACTAGATCTAAATAGCCCAATGATCCACCTCTCTCAAGAGTTAACACACTTGAAAGTGGAGAGGACAATATGAAACTTATATAATTGATGGCACATTGTACAAAACTGTCTGAATTGGTGAGAAAAAGAACAGAGGGATATAGTGAGATGAAAAACAGATAGAGAGTTGTGTGATAAAAACAGAAAGAGTGAATTGATAAGCAAAAAGAATTGAGAGATAATGTGAGCATAAAAACAGAAAGAGAGATTATGAGTGCCAAGATTTGGTGATGGAAATGAATTTTGGATAAAATTGAGGTTAAAACTGCTATCTCAAAGTTAGTACTACTGGGCATTACTTAGTACTGCTGGGCATTACTTAGTACTGATGAACATGTTTTACTACTGTTGGGCTTAAAGTTAGTACTGTTAGGCTAAAATTAGTGTTGTTGGATGACCGTTAGTACTGTTTGAGCCATAACAGAATTTCTTTCACTAATTCTAGCCATTGAGATATTTCCGCCAACTGCCTTGTTTATAGCCTATAGGGTTTGACTTATTGGAGAATTCATGATCTTTCTATAAATTCATAAGATTTCTTCAAGATAAGAATAAAATTCTTTCAGTCGGTCAAATCACAACCCTAAGTGCTCTTTATATTATCTCAATTAACTTTGTCAACCTTACATTCTCTAGTAAACGAGCCTAACCCATAACTTTAATTGTATTTTTCTCTCATCAAATGACAAATTTGGAGTTTTGCGACAAACACAACATGGTGTCCTACTTACGGAAGCCAGAGGGAAGTGAAGCCTTTCATCAAATTGTGGATTTTCTAAATACTAGTCATATCAAGTATGCCCTTATTGAGAATCCCAAGATATATATTTCCTTAATCCAATAGTTTTGGGGAACAGCTACTGCTAGAACAACTAATGAAGGAGAAGTGGAAATAACTGCTAGCATTGATAGACAAGTCAAGACTATCACTGAAGCATCTCTAAGAAGACACCTCAAGTTGGAAGACTCTGATGGTATTACTTCTTTACCAAATATAGAGATTTTTGAGCAACTTGCTCATATAGGGTTTGTGTCTGATTCTCATAGACTTACTTTTTAAAAGGGACACTTTTCTCCTCAGTTGAGGTTTTTCATTCATACAATCCTTCACTGTTTAAGTCCAAAGACAATAGCTTAGGAGCAATTTAGTAGCAATATAGCAACTGCTATAATTTGCTTGGCCACAAATAGGGCTTTTAACTTTTCAAAAATGATTTTTGATGCTATGGTGAAGAATTTGGATAGCACACACAAGTTTTTAATGTATCCAAGATTTCTTCAAATCTATTTAAACAAACAAAAGAGACTTCTTCAACCTCACACCAGAACTTATCTTGCTCATACTCTTACAAAAAAACTATTTAGTAATATGAAGAGGGCTTCAAGGGGTTATTCTTGGGTAGACTTTCCTCTATTTCCTACAATGATTACTACACCTGAGTCATCTCCTTCCAGAATAACATCTTCACCATCCTTATCACCTCAAACATATCAATCACCTCAATCATCGCCACTTAAGGATATAACCAGAAGAGATGCTAAGATTCCTCAGTCTCAGTTTCTTACTCAAACCCAAGTAGCAGATGAGGCTACATTCACAAGTGTGGATGTTGATGCTGCAGGGGCTGCCACTACTGACATTGTCTTAGAAGAAGGTCAGGGCAGTGTTACCATGCATAAGACCCCTACCAGGCCCCATGATTCACCTTTCCAAAGAGTTCACACACTTAGAAGTGATGAGGGCAGTCTGCAACAAAATGAATTGATGGATTTGGTTATCAAGATGACTGATAGAGTTGAAGTTTTGGAGAATGACTTACAGCAGAAAAAGATGGTTTATAGTTCTGCTCTTACAAAGCTCATCATGAGGGTGAAGAAGTTGGAACACACAGTTAAGACAAGGAAACCTAGAAGAAGGGCAAAAGTGATTATATCTGATACTGAAGAAGATTTAGAGGATCCTTCTAAACAAGGGAGGAGAATTGCTGAGATTGATCAAAACCCCTATATTTCATTGGTACAAGATGAAGGAACTTCATGGATTCAAGAGGATGCTAAGATTCAGGGGAAGACTAGTGCTGATACTGAGATACTTTTAGATCAAGAAGAGCCTACTGAACTAGTGGAAGATCTTGGTAGTGGTGAAAAGGGTGAAAAAGAAATTAGTATTGCTAACATATCAGTTAGTACTGCTAGTGCGACTCCTGAAGTTAGTATTGCTGCTGCAAATTCAGTGTACATCAGAAGGAGTGCAGAAAAGAGAAAAGATAAAGGAAAAGCTATTATGAAAGAAGATGAATCTGTTCAAAAGAAGGCCACAAAGCAACTAGAGCAAGAAGATTTAGGCATGAAGAAGCTATTAGATTGCAAGAACAGATTAATGAAGAAGAAAAACAAAGGATTGCTAGGGATGCATAAATAGCTAAATAGTTACAAGAAGAATTTGATAGAGCAAGACAAGAACAAGAAGTTATAGCTGAAGCTGATCAAGCCCATGATATTGATTGGAGTGATCCTTCTGTGCTAAGATATCATACACTTCAAAATAGATCTTTCTCTGTAGCTGAAGTAAGGAAGAACATGTATATGTATTTGAAAAATCAGGGAGGATACAAGCAGAGTCATTTCAAGGGAATGAGTTATGAAGATATTAGACCTATATTTGAAAGAGTATGGGATCAAAATAATGCTTTTGTACCTAAGGATTCTGAGATTGAAAAGGAAGTGATGAAGAGACCTGGATTTGATTTTCAACAAAAGTCTAGTAAAAAGAGATCAAGAGAAGATTCTGATGAAGACAATGCCAAGAAACAGAAACTAGAGGATGATGCTGAGAAGGAAGAGCTTAGAGATAGTATGGATGTAGTTCCAAGAGATGATATTGCTATTGATGTTGAGTCTTTGGCTACTAAATACCCAATAGTTGACTGGAAGACACATGTTTTGACAGAAAATATGATGTATTATCAAATCATCAGAGCAGATGGAAGTTCTAAAAATTACAAAATATTCAGTGAAATGCTTGATGATTTTGATAGGCAAGATGTGCTGGATCTACACAGACTGGTACAAGAAAGGTATGATACAACAAGTCCAGAAGGATATGACTTGTTACTTTGGGGAGATCTGAAGATCTTATTTGAGCCTAATGAAGAAGATGAAATATGGAAGAATCAACAGGACTACAACTTGATAAGCTGGAGATTATTTGACTCATGTGGAATTCATATGTTGCTGATGCATACTGGAATTGCTATTCACATGATGATAGAGAAGAAATATCCTCTTACTCAAGAAATGCTTTCAAGGATGTTAAGTAGAAGACTAGAGGTTGATCAAGAAAGTGAAATGGCATTTGAACTTCTCAGGTTTATAAGGTCTCAACTTCAGAAGTAGAAGAATGTTTGGAAGAATCCTCTCAGAAAGGTTTAATTCAAGAAACTTGATGATTTGAAGGTAAATCACAAGTTTAGGGGAGGATTGTTGGGAATTAAACTCATTAGACTTAGTACTGCCAAGTCAAAGTGTTAGTACTGCTTAAGTCATAACTGGCAGTATAAACCAGTTAGTACTGCTAGAAGAATGTTAGTACTGCTAGGTATAAGTTAGTACTGCTAGTACTAAACTTAACACTGCTGAAGGGATTTATACTGCTGATAAAGACTGAAGACTGCATGAAGATAAAAACGTGTGAAGAAGTAATAAAAGCGTGTTTTATGATATGTATAGAGTGATTCAATGTATATCCTATATATTTAGAAGATATGTTGATATCTTATAGAAGTTTAGAAGATTTGTAGTTATCTTGTAAAGGACTCCTTGGTGTATAAAAGGAGATCCTAGGTTATGGTTGTAAACATCACGATAGACACATTCATAGCTTCAAGGTTGTAAACCCTAGTACTAGACAGAGTACCCGTATTATTCATAATAATATAATTGAAGCTTTTTGGTTATAATCATTGTTCATTCATTCTACTGCATTACAATTTACTATTACATAGATATTCTTCTAAGTATTAAAGAGTAGATTCCGCATACTCTTTAGTATCAACAAAGTTTCTAGCATAGTTGTCTTGAATCTATTCAATATAACTAACCCTTTAACAAGGTTTGCAAGATCAAGTTGGGATCAACAGATTATGAATTGACGATTGATGAATTTTGATAAATGCTTAACACTCTCGATGTGTCACAAAAACACTTTCTCAAGTGACACGTCGATTGATTTTCAAATCAATTTTCCTCTTCAATCGGTAAGATAGTAACTAACCGATTCACTCTTATCGTGTTGTCTGCTTTGAGACGTTCCGATTAAGAGAACATGCAAGTTAAGTGATATTGATGTTCATACATTGGAAGATCCGACACTTATACTGGAAATCATGTCAAGGAGATTCTTCTTAAGATTGAATCTACCTGATCACAGGTCGGTCCTTACAGGATCTGGAGGTTAATCCAACCAAACTCAGGCGAATGACAAAGCCATATTCGTCCACATGCTTTGTTGCTAACTGTTTTATTATAAGTTCATGTAAAGATGGAGATGGAGATACCTCGTTCCAGTGGAGTCTATTTCATAACCGCATGATCATACTCGACCGATACATCTAATGACCTCATGAAAGCTCAAGTATATGTTTCAAAGCTTCCGCAACTCTGATATCAAAGTCCTCTCGAAGTGATCAAGTATTAAAGTTAAAGAAACTTCAAAAACAACGAATAATCAAGCTTTCACCATCAAGAAAGGTATGAGCATGCCGGTCCAGATGACACAAGCACAAGACGGCGAAAGACCACAAGTTGATGATCAGAGATTAGATTTGGCTGATGATCTTAAAGACGCTCAAGATCACATATCACATTCAATCACAAGCCACAAGACAAAGATCACTACCTCAAAGTACAAGATACTACGTGAAAAATCAAAGACTACGAGCAAAACACAAGATCAATCAGAAGATTGTTGAGCTTAAGTTTGTATTTTCTGGGGTGACCTCCCTTAGGGGGAGATTGTTAGATATTAGAAAAAGACTCGGTCACCCCGTGTATTGTACCATTTATTATAGCTCGTAGTTTAACGTTTAATATTCAATGTTCGGTAATGGGCCAGGTTATAAAGCCCAATGTGTAAGCCCATACCATAGCCTAAGGGCTGATTTTGTAAGCTACTATATAAGCATTTTCCATGCCTTAGAAGAGGTGGTTAGTCATTTCATTATACAAGTTCTATTCTCTCTCTCTCTAGAAAGTTTTCTCTCCCACTTTCTCTCTTTATACTTGGCTAATCCATCTATCTTCCATTGTGTTATGATTTCCAATATCTTACAGCTAAGTAAAAAAACAAAGACAAAAAAAATATTGTTGAGTTTAGTCTTTATTTTAGCAAAAGTCCAAGGTAGTCAAGTATTAAGTTGTCGTGGGTTAACTTGTGTCCCAAGTCCATCCCATGTGTTTTAGGGTTTGTTCTCCCCCCTCATCTCTATAAAAGAATGTGAGGGGGAGGGATCTTGTCACATCATTCTTTTCATACTGATCATTCGATTAGGGTTTATTATCTTGTGCTCTTTTCTTTCTTTTCTGTTGATCTATATAATATGCTAGGAGTGTGTTCTTTATTCGACATCGAGGTGATCCGTTTTAGTATCGAGGTTATAGGCTATCAAAACCTAAAAGTGGTATCAGAGCCTTGGTTCAAAGGTTTTTTGATACTAGGTTCGAAGTCGTTAAAGGGTTGATCGTTTTTTGGAAGGAGCAGGGTTTTTTGTTTGGGCTTCCAAGTTCGACGACAACAAGAAAAGTTATTGTTTGGTTCGTGAACAGTAACGGTAGCAGCAAGAAGATCGGCGGTTCTGGTTGTTTCATTTTTTTCCGACTATAAAAAAAGACGAAGAAGAAAGACCAGGTTTAGCAATTTAATAAAGGGATTAAAGAATGACGGGAGCCAAGTTTGACATTGAGAAATTTGATGAAACTGGTGATTTCGGGTTATGGAGGATCAAGATGCGTGCGTTATTAATCCAACATGGATGTGAAGCAGTGCTGGAGGTTTTACCCGCGGATATGGAAGCTCAAACGAAAACTGAGCTAAACAAGAAAGCTCACAGTGCCGTGATTTTGTGTTTAGGTAACAAGGTTCTGAGAGAGGTCACCGGAAAGACGACTGCAGCGAGGGTTTGGTCAAAGATTGAGACTTTGTATATGAAAAAGTCATTGGCCAACAAGTTGTACCTGAAGAAGAAGTTGTATACATTATGTACGCCGGCTGGACGAAATATTTCCGAGCATATAAATGTGTTCAACAAAATCGTTCTTGAATTAACAAATATTGAGGTAAAATTCGAGGATGAAGATCTTGCTTTATTATTACTTACTTCTTTACCAGCATCATACGAACACTTTGTGGATACCTTGCTCTATGGATGAGAAGCTTTGACTTTAGAGGACGTGATGGCCACACTAAATTCAAAGAAAATCAAGGAAAGGTCTAAGGCGAAGGGGGATGATGGTGAAGGGTTATATGTGAGGGGAAGAACTGATCGTAAGGATTCACGTCAGTCAAGGGGAAAGTCAAGATCGAAGTCTCGAGGTGAAATACTCAAGTGCTATATTTGCCAATCTGATGATCACTTGAAAAGAAACTGTCCGAAGAATAATCGCAAGAAGTCAATAGGTTACGCTAAGACAGATGAGCAACCAAGCTCTAGTGGTTCGACTTATGACGATTCTAAGGTGATGATGGTGATGAGCGCACAGGCACAAGCTCTGCTAGATTGGATCATAGATTCAGGATGTTCATACTACATGACACCCAGGTTAGATATACTTTTTGATTTTCTAGAATGCGATGGGGGCAATGTACAGTTGGGTGACAACAGGGAGTGTAAGATCAAAGGTATTGGCAAGGTAAGGATACAACTGAAAGATGGGTCAAGTTTTGTGTTACACAATGTCAGGTATATTCCTGAATTGAAAAGAAACTTGATATCGCTAGGAACTCTTAAAAAAGAGGGATTTACTGTAAAATTGCAGTTGGGCAAAATCAAGGTGATTAATGGTTCCAGTGTTGTTTTATCTGGAATACGAAGGGATAATTGCGTATACTCTTTGAATGTCCATGCATTGGCAGGTGAGCTTAATGCTAATGTTGAAGAAAAGGACAGTCTTGCACAGGTTTGGCATAAAAGACTGGGACATATCAGCGAGGCGGGACTACAGGTGCTGGAAAAACAGGGGCTGTTTGACAAGAAAAGTCTAGGTAAGCTCGATTTTTGTGAGAATTATGTTTGGGAAAGTCACATCGAGTCAGTTTTGGTGTAGGAAAGCACACTACTCAGAGAGTTATAGACTATGTTCATTCAGACTTATGGGGTCCGTCTCAGGTGGAATCATTGGGAGGTAAGAGGTATTTTTTATCTATTGTTGATGATTATTCCAGGAGGGTATGGGTTTATATCCTCAGGTTCAAACATGAAGCATTTGGAAAGTTTAAAAAGAGTGGGGGGTGTGGTGGCCCCCCCCCATATACAGCAGTTAGCTAGGAATCCAGCACGGGAGGACGATTAAGAAGCTGAGGACGGATAATGGTCTTGAGTTCTGTAACTGGGAGTTTGAGCAGCTATGCATTGAGAGTGAGATTGCTAGATATTTGACAGTTGTCGAGACACCGTAACAGAATGGGGTAGCAGAACGTATGAACAGAACTCCCATGGATAAGGTACGCTGTTTATTAATTCAGTCTAAATTGCCCAAGACCTTCTGGGCAGAAGCGACATGTACGGCCGCATATCTTATTAATAGGTCATCGTCAACAGCGATTGAGAAAAAGACACCTATGAAGATGTGGTCGGGACATCCAAGTAATTATGGGATGTTAAGGATTTTCGGCTGTGTCGCATATCCAGACGATAAACAAGGTAAGCTCGAGCCAAGAACGATAAAATGCGTTCTTTTGGGTTATCCCGAGGGTGTGAAGGGGTACAGACTATATAGGCTTGATGGTGAATCACCTAAAATAGTCACTAGCAAGAACGTGGTCTTCAATGAAAGTGTCATGTATAAAGACACGTTGAAGGATTCTAGTGCAGGTGATAAGTCTGTTGAAGAATTACAGGTTGAGGTAGAACTGCAGAGGTTAAGTAATCATATGCCTAAGGAAGATCAGAAAGACCAGGAAGATGGCGATGATAAAGATGTAGGGGATCAAGCAACCAATCAGCCACCAGATCTCACAGATTATCAGTTGGTTCGGGATAGAGAGCCAAGAACAAGAACGAAACCTTTAAGGTTTCGAGATGAAAGTAATATGGCTGCTTACGCGTTTGTTGCAGCAGAGGAAGAAGATACTCATTAACCATTGACATACCAAGAGGCAGTTGCTTGTGAAGACAGTTCTAAGTGGAAAGCTGCTATGGAAGAAGAGATGGATTCTCTAAGGAAGAACAAAACCTGGGAGTTAGTAGATCATCCAGCTGGGCAAAAGCTGGTGAGTTGTAAATGGTTGTTCAAGATAAATGAGGGATTGAAGGTGTTCAAAAGCCTAGGTACAAAGCAAGGTTGGTGGCTCGTGGATTCACACAGAGGGCAGGTATTGATTATAATGGAGTATTTTCTCCGGTAGTTCGACACACATCTATTTGGGTTATACTTGCATTGACTGCGTGTAAAGATTATGAGCTATAGCAGCTTGATGTAAAGACGGCATTTTTACATGGAAATCTTGAAGAAGTGATCTACATGAGGCAGCCAACAGGATATGAACAAGGCAACAAGGTATGTTTGTTAAAGAAATCCCTTTATGGTTTGAAGTAGTCACCTAGGCAATGGTATAAGAGGTTCGATGAGTACATGTTGAGCAACGGGTTCAAGCGTAGCAGTTACGACAGCTGCGCATATTACAAGAGTCACCCCCCCCCCCCCCCCGGTAGTGTACCGATGTGGAGTATTCTCTTATCTATTGTGGGTAGTCTAATGGTAATACCGATATGCCCGATTGCTTTTGTAAGAGAAAGGCTGGGATGGTCTAAGCATTTGTCTTTATCTTATAAAATGATTCTCGCATGAAGGAGTACGAGGTTAAGCAAAAGATTTTAGTCTGGAGATCGTCAGGGACGGTTAGTCGCAAGATTCTGAGGGTGTCACAATCCGGGTACGGTTCTAAGATTTTGAATAATTTTAGAATAGACAATGGGAAATCGGTTAAGATGACATTGGGTGGGCACTTCAAGCTGTCGTTGAAGGATTGTCCGGGTAGGGATTATGATGTTGAAAGGATTAGTAAGGTGCCATATGCAAATGCGGTTGGGAGCTTAATGTACTTGATGGTGTGCACGAGGCCAGACATAGCGTATGCAGTAAATGTAGTTAGCAGATATTTGGCGAATTCGGGTAAAAATCATTGGGAATGCTGTAGGAAGTGAGAGTTTTGAAATATTTGCGGGTGTGCTGCAAACCGTGGTTTTGGTGTATGAAAAAATTTCACAAAGGCAACCATGTGGACGTAACAGGTTTTGTTGATTCAGACTACGCTAAGGATCCGGATAAAGGTAGGTCTATCATTGGTTCGCATTTATAGTACAGGGATGTGTTGTAAGCTGGAAGGCAACGCTACAACATGTGGTGGCTCTTTCAACTACTGAGGCGGAGTATATGGCCCTTACGGAGGCTGTGAAGCAAGCTATTTGGCTAAGGGGACTCTTAGAAGAGTTAGGCGTAGAGCTTAACACTGTGGCAGTTAATTGTGATAATCAGGGCGCGATTCACTTATTGCGGAATCATGTTTTTATGAAAGGATAAGTCCATCAGTGTGGTTGAATCATCTTTATCAGAGAGGCTTGAAAGCAAATACGGTTAATAGTCCGCACCCCCTGCCCACAGCCCTCCCCCTGGTACTTGAACACTTGATGCGCGGTAATGCCTTGACGAAGGTGGTGATCTGCTGACCGTTCAAGTTAAACATTGCTTTGGAGTTGTCTGAATGTTGGTGATAGGCTAATATAAAAGCCTAAGGTGGAAATTGTGTGAGTTTAGTTTTATTTTAGCAAAATAGTCTCAGGGATTAGTCAAGTGTAAGTTGTCGTTGGGTTGAACTTGTGTTCTAAGTCCAGCCCATGTTTTTAGGGTTGTCTACCCCCCATCATCTCGATAAAAGGTGGTGAGGGCGGGGGGGTGTCATTTGTCACATTCATTCTTTAATACGAATCATTTCGATAGGGGTTTATTATCTCTGTGCCTATTTTTCTTTCTATTCTTCGTTTGTTCTATATAATCTGCTAGGAGTGCGTTCTTTATTCGACATCGAGGTGATCCGTTCTAGTATCGAGGTTGTAGGCTATCAAAACCTACAAATATTATTATTCGGGAAAAATGTATTGACCTGTCACGCATCGGCCAGAAATGGTATGGTCTTAGGTTACTTTTCCTTATGGTCATGTGTAAGATCCTGGTAAAACATGACCGAAAGAAGAATAAACAGCTGTTTCAATGTATGGTATTTATTTTGTGATGTGGTGGCTTCTATGGAATTTTCGTAATAAGAAGATGTTCGAGGCCAAGCCCAAATCTAAGGAGACGTTTTTTGATGAGATTATTTGTAGTTCTTATTACTGGTGTCGGTATAGATGCAATACTTTGTTTAGCTGGGACGATTGGTATAAAAACCCGTCTCTTATTTCTTTGTAATTTCTAGCTCCTTGCTAGTTTTTCTTAATAAAAGTCGCCGTTCAAAAAAAAAAAAAAAAAAAAAAAAACCCGCCCAGCAGCAACGCACGGATACTTTGGCTTGTTTACATTACTAGTCTACTAGATAAAACATGTAACAAAGTTTTCATAAAGTTTTCATAATTCTGATTCTGAATTTAGTTCTTCCTTATTGGAAATAAAAAAACGCACAATTAATATATGTCTTATAATCTTAATTTAACTAGCGAATGTCACTTACCCCAGTCGTGCTCTGTAATGATCATTTATTCGCGTAACAGTGATAGCTGATAAGAAAAATATATTTTTGCTTTTCGGTTGCCACCTTTTAGTTTTAATGGAATATTGATAACTTGCGTGTTGAATGGTCGTAATAAAATAAAACATTCTTTTTTTTGTACCAAAGGGTTTTTCTCAGTTGGTACACACCTTCAAAAAAACTATGAACCCGCTTGAGAAAGTTTGTAGATAAAATATGAAGGGTTTTAGTTTCGGCTTTTGCTTACTCTAGTTAGTGTTTTACTGAGCCAGAAGAGTTGTCGGGCTTATTCTTTGTTAGATGGACAACTAAAAAGAATATACACAATTTTATTTGCTGAACGAAAAAAGACAAATAAAATCGTTAAGAACTATATTTGAATAATCGAAGAAAAAAGAAAAATAAGACCCAATCCACTCATTTGGATAAAAGTATTTTATTGACATTCCATTTGTCGTTGAAAGAGTAAAAGCCCCTTTATATTGCTAACGAAAACTTTGAATTGTGGTTAAGCAAGTGATTGTTATTAGACTACTATTTTTCTGAACGGTAAAAAATAAATATATAAATAAAAGGCTACTAGCAAGGTGCTAAAAGTCAGAAGGTACAACTACAATACTAGAATTAAGCAAAAAAAACCTAGGTTAACATCTTCCGGAGGCTTTAATTGCGAGAGCTACAAAAAGGATGAAAAAACTTTTGCTTGTACAGGTCAAGAGAAAAATCCCCGCTCACGGAGGCCGAGCTACCGGTTTTCACTCCGGATCGTTTTTGAAGCAACTCAAAACAAGTCTCGGGGAACAAGAAAGAATATAAAAACAAACGAATTGTTATAATTGAATAAAAATCATTAAAATTGTGGAAACAATCTCCGAAATATGGACGTATAATTAACACTTAATTGAGATTGATTGAAATAATCTATTATAATAAATTGGAAGAAAAAAAATAATTTTCACCGCATCCTCAAGGGCTATTGTTAGCAAAACTCAAATTTTAATGTTTGAATGTATTGTACATTAGCATATTGCTCTGTTTTATTACCTTTTTAAATATTATTATATAGAGCTTTTTAATATTTTTAATGTCTAATTACTTAAAACTTTATCTAACCATTGAAAATTTTGAAAATATGATACTTCAAGATGGGTTTAAACTTGATACTCCCTCGATCCCATTCATATAACCTTATCACTCACTCAAAAAGATTGTCACGTTTCGCAAAATAAGAGTTACAAGTAAGTGGTTTTTCTAGTTTTACCATAAGTAGTTCTTAAATTTTTGAAAGCCTTTTAAAAAATGACTTAACTCTATATTTTAGACCACTCTTAACAGTGACGCGTATATTTCTATGTCAATTGTGACATCTCTGCATCAACACTTCCCAAACTAGCACACACACTGGAATGTTAACAATGATTCGGTGTCGCCTTCTAGTCGGGTTTTGCGAGAGGAGGATGTTCGTGGGGTGGAAATAGGTTAACATCTTCCGGAGGCTTTAACTGCGAGGGCTACAAAAATGATGAAAAAACTTTTACTTGTACAGGTCAAGAGAAAAATCCCCGCTCACGGAGGCCGAGCCACCGATTTTCACTCCGGAGCGTTTTTGAAGCAACTCAAAACAAGCCTCGGGGAACAAGAAAGAATATAAAAACAAACGAATTGTTATAATTGAATAAAAATCATTAAAATTGTGGAAACAATCTCATAAATATGGACGTATAATTAACACTTAATTGAGATTGATTGAAATAATCTATTAAATTGGAAGAAAAAAATAATTTTCACCGCATCAAGGGCTATTATTAGCAAAACTCAAATTTTAATTTTGAATATTTTACATTACAATTGCTCTTTTATTCCTTTTTAAATATATTTATAGATCCTTTTTAATATTTTTAATGTCTAATTACTTAAAACTTTATCTAACCATTGAAAATTTTGAAAATATGATACTTCAAGATGGGTTTAAACTTGATACTCCCTCGATCCCATTCATATAACCTTATCACTCACTCAAAAAGATTGTCACGTTTCGCAAAATAAGAGTTACAAGTAAGTGGTTTTTCTAGTTTTACCATAAGTAGTTCTTAAATTTTTGAAAGCCTTTTAAAAAATGACTTAACTCTATATTTTAGACCACTCTTAACAGTGACGCGTATATTTCTATGTCAATTGTGACATCTCTGCATCAACACTTCCCAAACTAGCACACACACTGACACACCATTCACAATGGTGATGTGTCTCCTTGTGTGTCACTTATACACAAATGTACCTCACGAAACACTCAAATAGGCCCCACTCTCATCCTTTCCCTCGTCCCCAAACCAAAGAAGACCAAACCGATGCACTACCGACGAGGTGGTGCCATTGGTGTCACAAAGCTGACGCTCATCGGTTTTGTAAACAAACGAGGCCGTTGGTGATGGAAAACAGTGTAACATATAGAAAAATAAAACTTTATCTAACAATTAAATAAGCAGTATAATCAAATTAACTTGCACAACGAAAGACTTAATAAAATTACAATTTACACGAAAAGGGTTTTTCCCATGAACCCTTATACACCAAACATTCAATAAATCATGCTTGTAATCATAAATTACATACCTTGTTGCAAACCAGCAAACACGAACCTTGTGACCCTATGGTCTCGTGTTATTGTGTGTGACCCTATGGTCTCGTAAATAATCGCCAATATACGTTTATGTTATACTATGCACTCATAAACCAACAAACTCCCACTTCTCGTAGTAACATTACCATAAACACATATAAACAGTAGTTATCGTATAGCAACAATGCCACCGTCACACGACTAATCACGAGTGTTTATTTCTTATGAGAAAACGAACTATCATTACTCGCCAATGATCTTATGCTAAATTAGTAAGTCATCCCTTTGTTAAATACAATTGACAAGGACATGGATAAAATATTCCTTGTGTCAACGCTTAGTTTCTGGGTCTTGAAATGTTGTGATCACAAAAATAATATGTCGCAGAGTCATACTTTACCTTGGGTGTGGCCACGCATCCATCTCACCAAGTGGCCTCTAAAGTATTAACCATATACAAACATATCCCTTTGACTATATCCACCTCATAATACGTCCTTCATAATACCTAAAAAGACCCTTTATAACTGCCGAGTTACCACCAACATTTTGGTCGTATCAAAGCAAAACTAGTTACCCATTAATACATTGCTATATATCTCGAGTCTAAGAATATGTATACTTAACCACGTGAAAACTCGTAGTTTGATAACAATCCATGATTTGACATTTCCGATATCGTCAATCCAAATATTCATCCAACTATAAATATTTTGTAGATCAGTTTTTCCACCAAATCCAATTCTCACAAAAAGTATCTGCTTACATTATTATCATAATGCAAACATAATTGACTACATATATCTAGAATAATAGTTATGCTGACGTATTATCGGTCGAGCCATAATATGTCATTATTCATGGATATTTTAAACATGCAAATATAGTGCAGACATATTAATAAAGAGTAACTCGTATCACCGATTTATTATACATATATACTATGATAGGGTTGAAACGCTGCCGTTTTTGGCAGCGTGCTACAGTACCCGGCAGCTTGCTATTACAAAAGTACTGATTTATTCAGATCAAAAAATACCCACGACATGACAGCCCTAAACACATAAGCACATATAAAAAACAAACTATTAAAACAGAGACCGGAAAAAATAAAAACCCCGCCACAAATAAAAAAAAATAAAAAAAACTTAACGCCTCGCATCAATTAATGCCGCGCGTATCATGCTTAACACATGGGCCGGCCCATTTGGTGTTTTTTTTTTTTTTTTTTTTTTTGTAGGCAATGTAAAAAAAACCGCTCGGCATAAAATAGAAAAAAAAATACAAAAATATTGACTTATTCAGATAAAAAATATTACTCGCGACGGTGGAGGCCAACCATAAGCACATATAAAAAAAACAAAAATATTAAACATGAGACCGAAAAAAAATAAACACGCACAAGTAAAACAAATAGAAAAAGAATAAAAATAAAATTTTAACGCAAAAATTAACCCGCACTATTAAATATGAGACCGAAAAAATAAACCCCCACATAATACAATAAAAAAACGCTATGTTCCCATAAAATTATATTAAAAAAAACCCCGTATAGCAAAAAAAAAACCTTTAAACATGAGCCCCACACATAAGCCCATATAAGAAAAAAAAAACAAACTATTAAACATGAGGCTGAAAAAATAAACCACCAAAATAAAAAATAAAAATAATAATGTCTCGCCAACTATGCGAAAAAAATTAAACCACCGCAGAATTGAGTTTAAAACTACGTCGTTTTGACTGTTGGTACAGTAACCGGCCAATTGGGCTCCCATTTTGGGTCGGCCCATTTGACAATTTTTTTTTTTGGTTTTTTTTTCTTTAACTTAGCAACTTAAAAAAATAAAAATTGCTGCACAAATATGAAACAATTATAAAAATATTATTTATTCGATCCAAAAAATATCGCGACATGAGACCAACACATAGCCCATATAAAAACAACTATTAAACATGAGACCGGAAAAAAATTAAAACCCGCACAAAATTAAATATAAAAAAATTGTTCGGCACAATATAGGAAAGAATATTACAAAGTACTGAATTTATTCAGATCAAAAAATACCCACGACATGACGCCTAACACATAAGCCCATATAAAAAACAAACTATTAAACATGAGACCGGAAAAATAAACCCGCACAAAAAAAAAAAATAATAAAAAACTTTCAAATCTCATAAAATTATATTAAAAAAAAAACCCCAAATAGCAAAAAAAAAAAAAAAAAAAAAAAAAAAAAAACCTTTAACAGAGGACCCACAAATAAACCCATTGCTGACGTATTATTGGTCGAGCCATAATATGTCATTATTCATGGATATTTTAAACATGCAAATATAGTGCAGACATATTAATAAAGAGTAACTCGTATCACCGATTTATTATATAACTATGTTTAACGTTCCAGTATCCAGAAAATGATGATCGAAATGTCAGACTTTATGACTCATAATCACTAACATAAACTTATTTATATATGATTTTCCTTTCTTCTTACATTTTATTAATTTGCGAATTTCAAATGCAACAACATTTTATCTTTAAATACTATAAAGACATATTATACTTTTATAATAATCTTATTTCTTCAAGCTATTCTCAAAGAATATGCATACTACTTTCTCATATAAACACATTGGTTAGACTAGAACATTATAAACCGTTGATAATCCACATTCAAATAGTCGATTAATTAAAAACTTTAATCACAATTGTGAGATTTCAGAAAATCCACAATTAATTTAAACGAGGATGTAAGCCTGCGCTTCACGGTGGGATGTTTATTTACGGAAGTATCATGCATCGTACTTAGAGTAAGTTTACATAAGTAAAATAGTTACTTGCGCTAGCTTTTAAAAAAATCATTATCACAATCACCGCTTTAAATATGTCATTTTGAAATGAGATCAACAGATGCCATACTACCCAACATACTCCGAATAGGAACCTTAGAAAATCAACATTTGTAATCTATGTAAAACCATCATCATATAATTTTGGCGTGCATCTTGCGCATTTGCCGTCGACAATGTGAAAGCCTTGTGATGTCTTGAACTGCAAAAAGAACAATGTGTCAAGTTTTAGCTAAGATAAGTACATTCTATTCAATTAAAGACTAAGTGCAGATTAGTTATATAACTGAACTACATTATTGTCCTCCACTGCTAGAACCATTCGGCAATCTTAGTTTCTAACAGTTTATATGATATATGATTTTAATAATGAGTTGTTACAAACCTCTTGTGAAATTCATCTTCAAACTCCCATCCCTAAACATATTGTCCACCTGTCCCATAAGATTCTTGAGCCGCTGATGAATCATCCTCCATAACTCCTGATTTTAGTTGTTGCGTAATTTGATAATGTGTCATTAAGAGGCACTGGATACGTGGGGATCCATGCAAATTATTTAATCAGACGACACAAACATTTTACACCAATAGGAAACAGTAAAGTCTACAAATGCCGCCATTTGAGTAATAAAATGTTATTCGCGATAAAAAGAAGTCCACACATTTTTGTAAGCAAAAACTTATGAATAGAAAGAAAAAAATCATATACGAAAAGCATAAAATCAAAATGCATGATTTCTATTGAAAACCGATTAACTACCTGATATGCTGAAGCTCTACCCTTTCAAAGAAAGGCATCTTGTGTCAAATCCGGGCTCCATTTCGTCACACATACAACATAAGCCATACCTCGACTAATGATACAGTACTATGCAACAAAGAAAGCATACCTCTTTCATTTTCAGTGAGTAGCTTTTTGTTGAAAACTGCAAATGATACGTTGTTAATAGTTCAGTTCTATAAATCTTCCACGAAGAAGCTCCTCCATTGAATCTGCCTGTAAACAAAATATTAAATAATAATACATGACTAAATCTGATTGCATTTCTGATTTATGTGTCTTTGTCAATTATTAAATAGTGTGCTAACCATTGATAAGTTTCTTGTCGCAGATAGCGCACGAAAGCAATATGCCCGTGAAGCTTTTAGAACCTCGACAAAGAGAACAGCTCCAGCAAGAGCACTTATGCCAGCACCACGCAAGACACCACTATCAGAAGCTGTACCTCCACACAAAAACATGCAATCACTTTTGTTATCTAACATCTTTTACTCTAAGATAAGTGTTTGGCTCAGATTTGCGATTACGGGACCGGGCAAAAGGGTATCCGAGCCCGTCATGGCTGCAAACACTTTTGTTATCGTGTTGCCCCGCCAAGATATGGGTCGCTTTCGCCCGTGGTGATCCAGCAAGTTATAGTATCTTCATCGCCAATTTGAACCGACACAGTGTAGATAAAGCGAATAGCCGCGTTAAGATTTATGTTCGTAAACCAAACCAAATGGCAGTCGTGCCACGAAAACTCGTGACCCACAGACAATCTTAACTTTCAAATTCAGTGTTCTATTAGAATATGTATGCCACGGCTGCAATCCTACCAAGCTTGCTACGCCGCAAGACAAACCATCTCATCCTTTCCCGAATCCACCCTGGCACGTGCTAAACACCCATTTCCTAAAGAGCAGTATTCTTTGGCAAATGTGTAAAAAACACGACTCCCTAAAAAACTCTAAGCTAAACACGTATCATTCATACGTGTTCTTATCTAAAACAAAACACCCAAAAACACACACACACAACACCTCCACCCTTAAATCTCTCACCCAAAAATTTACCCACAATTTCCAGATCCATCTTATTCATCTTCCCCAATATGTGGGGGATGGGTGGGAAGGTATAGCCATTGCTCTTGGATTGAAGGAATATTTGACAAAAAGGTATCCGAGTCCGCCATGGCTGCAAACACTTTTTTGATCGTGTTGCCCCGCGAAGATACGAGCCATTTTCACCCACAAAAGGGTATCCGAGCCCGTCATGGCTGCAAACACTTTTTAGATAGTGTCGCCACGCCAAGATACGGGTGGCTTTCACCCATGGTGTTCCAGCAAGTTATTATAGATGGAAAATAATCAGCACACGAAACTTATAGCATATTCATCGACAATGTAAGCCAGCATAACACATATAAAGCAAATAGCCCACTTACGATTTGTGTTCATAAGCCAAGACAAATGCCAGTCGCCACACAAAAGCACACAATGCGCAAACCACCATAACTTCCAAATTTAGTGTGTTTTGAGTATATGTAGGGCATGGTTGCAAGCCTAGAAAGCTTACCACGCCACGACACAAACCATCTCATTGTTGCCCGAATCCACCCGAACACGTGCTAAACACCCAAACATCTGTGCCAAATGCATTTTCGTAGCAGACCGAACACGCAAAACGAATGTGAGACGGCACAACTTAAGATCATAGGCCAAGCCAAACACCATTTGGCATCCTGCTCTCAGCCTCGCCTGAACCTGCCCGAAATCCAAACAAAAACACACCCAATTATTATACTTTACTAATTAATGTCTCTATAAAGAGTAAAATTTTACACAGAGCGTATGAGATTTTAAATCAATAAGCTTGCTTCACTGAATAGTTAAATCAATACAAATTAGAGAGAACACTGAATAACTAAATCAGTCCTTTTATGCTCTTAACTGTCAATAAGCCTAAACTAATAAGCTCATAAGCTAAAAAGGTAAGCTGGTTGATTTTCCATATCTCAAAAAGCCGATAAACTGAACAGATATGCTAATTCAAAGAGCCCCTAAAGTAATACGCCGCTTCATACCCAAAACAGGTTCCAAATAAAACTCAGATAGACAAAAAAAACTTCCTTCGCCAATATCACACATATACATTATGCAGTAAGACATATGATTTCGTCACATATAATAAAAACATATAATGGTACTATTTGATAATAGATGAAAAAACATATAACTTGAAAGTAGTACTATAACAGCATAATGCGTGCTGGGCTACAAATGCACATTTCATATAAGAAACGGAAATACGAATGCCTACGCTAATCACTACATCTGCCTCGTCATCATCTCCTTTCTGAAAGAATGTAGTTGTTGTAATCTATAAAAATGGCAACCATCTTATGGCTAGAAAAATCGAGCAGTAAATCGTGAATGGTCGGTTTAGTTTGAACCAACTAAGCTCACTTGAAACTGAGGTGTTGTACGATTATTTTCTTCGCACGCCTCATGGACCATATCAATAATGTTGGACGCACTCAGTAGAGTATTTGTGCCAGATGAGCATCCAAGAGCTGCTATGTTGAAGCACTTGTCGAATATAGCATCATCTGTTTAGCAATACCACTTAGTGCACGCTTTAAAGCTGGTAGTGCTTTTCGTATGACAGTTTCCTGAAAATAAAACAACTCTTAAGACATCGTTGGTAAACACACGGTTTATTAACTTATTTTTTATATTAATTAAGCCACCATAATTTTAATTTGAAGTACTAATAGACATAGTAAGGAGTATACAGAGTAAGAAAGATCACCTAAACTCTCAAGTTTTTCGAATAACTTGATTCTCCATCGACATTAGCCATATGTATGATGTTCGCTGCTCCTTGAGTAGGATCATTCTCCATACCGAAGGAATAATTGTCTTCACACGCAACACGATTGTCGGCATGTGCACTGTTGTCGCATTCTATATTAAATGCAAAACTAAATATAGTCAAACAAATTGGTATCAATATTCAAAGTAAAATCAACACATCAAGCCTAGGTCGGTCTATGAGGCTGGTATAATTAAAGTAAACCCTGTATCATAGACAACCATTTCTATTTCATATAGTATTTGACATGTTATCGAGTAAATGCTGCCTGATTTAACCCATTTTCGTATAGTCAGGTTTAAAAAGCGCCTCTAACAGATATTGATCCATTAAGTAACTGGAAGCCAATGGTAAAAAATGGACAAAAAACATAAGTATTAAACAGCTCTGAAAACATAACTCTGGGAACAAAGTATGTCCTATCGATAAAATAGCAAATGAAATTTGATAAAGCAATTAAAACTCCGGTTATAAATAGCAGGAAACTTACCAACAAAGTTTTGGGTTGCAATAGCCCTAATGATGATCTCAGTACACATTGGTGTAACTCTGACTTCGACGCCTTAGCAACCATCCTCAACAACTTCCCTCATAACAACCTCGTTCTGATCATAAGTGAGCAGTAGCGTTGTCATAACCATTCATCTTTGGCAAAACCGATATTGGTTATGACAACGCTACTGTTCACTTATGATCTTAATCCAAAAGGCCAGCACGTGTAGCATTTTGATCGATGGTATTCTAAAATGCGTTCTAATCCCAAAAAATCACGTCAAGAATCTTTTCTATCATATGTCATAAGATAGCTTGAATATCTCTATAATATTTTTACAACTGTAACAAAAAGAATAATCGATATCTGTGATCGTCTTAGTGCTTATTTTAAAATTCAGAGCACTTGTAATTCTATCTGCAGTTTCATGCCTTTAATAGCGTCGAGTCTCTGATGCAAAAATATATGTGACATCCAATTTTAAAAGTTAGATGGAGTTGCGCATGATTACCCAAAGAAGTCAAATACAGAACAAACCTCGAGTTCTAGGCCTGTCATCAATGGTTGTTGCCGTACCTACCATGTTTATCATTTCGGCTTGGAAAGCATGTACTTTTGTAGATCAACAACATGAACCACCCGAATGTTATGAAATCTACTTTTGAGTTGAGGCATTAGTTATCAGATTTCAATAATAAAGCTGGAAAGCATGCTTGATCCCAACCTCGCTGTCAAATCAACGAACAAATAACACAAAATGGATTACGGCCTTCTGTTGCTAAACCTGCAAAAGTAACTTTACTGATGTCATTTACTTTTCATCATGACTTGTTTTCTATATATACATTCACATTTAATTCATCCGTTTTTCAGTCTATTATACACTTTGAGCCCAAAGGTAAACACACTTTATCACCTATTGATTAATATTTTCTCATAGGTTTTAATTAGACGGTAAAAGAAGGTCTATATCTTTGCAAGAAATCGAGTAATTGACAGGTCGGGGTGTCAAAGATTAGTTTTTGTTTGCTACTTTCACTTTCGATTTTGCCTATTGTTGATCTTTTGCCTACATGAAAGAAGATTACTGTTACGACCTGTAGTCTAAACATGCATTCCGTAACCATTCCTAAAATCCACTGAAGTAAACAGCTTATTTCAAAGTGCTTACTATAACACCCACTACAATCAACAAAAAACATAATTTTTTTGTCTTATATCATTTTCAATAAGCCATATGACAGCAGGGCATAAAATGAATATGAACTAATCTAAACATAAACAAACCTAAATTTCATTCGAATTAACTAAAATATAGAAACCAAAATCCTTAATTGTTTTATAAATAAAAACTGAACCTAATACACATAAATTAGGTAAAAAAATCCTACCTGGATGATTTTTTCGAACATGTTAAGAGGCCAACAGCATTTCCGCGTCCGCTACCGTTGTGCGTATAACCCATAATCAAACTCAACCAATCTAACAAAAAACACAAAAATCAAAACCCCTAATTTTTTATATAGATTATTCATACAACAATCAAAAACCCAAAACCAATCCATATAATTAATACAAATAAATAAGTAAAAAACCTACCAAATAATTTTTCCAACATATTCATGATGGCAGCATCGCCCTTATAGTTTATGTGTGTGTTTGTGTGACAAATGAAGTGTGTGTGGTGATCTTTTTTAGGGAGGAAGCTTCGAGAGGAAGCTTGGATACATATAGAACGACAACAGATATTTTTAAAACAAAACAAAACCGGCAATAGACAGGCCCAAAATCATAAGCAAAATTGGAATGGGCTAACAACTTTGGGCTAACTTTGTAAGCCCACACTGTTTGAGCACTGTGTCATGCTCTTTAAGATATAGGGAAATGCCCATTTTAATTAACATTTAATTAACATTTTGATCGTCTTTTCTTCATTTATTCGGTCAGTACTATACTAAGACTCCTTTAGTTATAATATAATTTATTGCTTAAAATTGAGTATTTATATACATTTTTATTTTCACAAAATACAAAAGCTTAGGGATGATTTCTGCAAGGTCAATCAATCTACATGGACTACTTATGTAAATTCGTGTTTCATGTTTGGTCATGGGGACGAATTTCGTTAGAAGGAAATATATATGTAAATTTTTAAATTTACATAAAGACAAATATTAAAGGATGATTTTTGTAATGATTGGTAATCTTAAGGGACAAGTTAAGCAGTGTACAATGCTAATATTTACAGTATATAATAAAATGACTAAGTTGCACCAAACATAAGCACGATACTTGAGAAAGAAACTAAAACTAAGAATCACTTTACACAAAGAACTATAATTAGGCATTAATTCTTAAACTGTGTTACAAAAGGGGTAAAGGTCAAAGAAACGTAACATACTCTTTCAGATGTTTCAGGATGACTAACATACTCTAATAAGGTCAAGTGTGACTAGTATACATTCAAATCATGAGCATTATTAGTAACTTTACAAGTGTTTTGACAAAAATGTCCTTGTGTTCTTCATCTTTACAAACCTAAATTCCGGTGACTTTTTTATGATCACCAACCACCATCTCCGAAAATACTTTTATCCTTGATAAAAGAACCCATTGATAACCCAAACTCCTCGTAGGCCATGAACGTCTACACGATATCAATCATAATCATATCCACAACACTATACCCTCAAACGACAAAATAAATACATGTTTTTATCATAAAATGCACAATTATCTGTATTGGTTATCTACTCATTCATATTAGTAAGTTTGTCTATTAAAACAACATGAATTCATAAGCTAATTAAACCACAATAAAACTGGATCTCGTTGCTCTCCAACCACAAAACCAAACGCCCCTTAATGATCTGTTATGGTTTATGTTGGTGCAACATTGACTAGGATCTCCTTTATGTTTTAACGATGACAAATAAACGTTCGCAAAACGTAAAATACCAAACGATAGCCAAAATCTGTAAAATCGGATTTCTAAATCTGGCACGTTGGGCACGCGTCAGCGCGTGACCAGCACCCCACATGCGAAATCCATTTTACGGATTTTGCTTTGTCGGCTTTCCTCTTACCCGAAACATGTGGAAACTTCAATAAAGGTATGTATATAATATTTGAGCATTTAAGAACACTCTAAATGAGATTTAGACTTAGAGAGGAGCAAAAACGAATCCTCCGGTTTTTTAACAAAACGGCAACTCAAATCTTTTATCAAACGCCTCTAGCCAAGGCCGAAATTTCTTTCTAAACCTAGTATGATCATATTTTCAACATACCATCAAACGAAAGTATTTATTTGACCTTAATCCTGATTTACGTTGTTCCTAATCCCCTTATTGGTCAAACTAAGTCAAAAGTCACTTTGCATAAATGGATCCTGTCACACCTCGAAAATTTCAGGTCAATATTTTCAAACTTTTCCGATCATTATTTTTGATTTTTATATGTTACGTTTAAATCTGGCAGTTTGCCAGGAAGTTAACACGCGTAAATCTGAAAAACGTCATCGGACGCGTTCCGACTTTGGATTTTGATAAGTTTAGATATTATATGAGTTATTTTATCTTTTCTAAGTGTTTAGTAGTTTACTATCACTCCCGGTATTTATTTTTTTCGTCTTAACGTTTAAATTGCGTTTTCGCGTTTTTGACCCAACGGAACCCCGAAAACTCGAAATATTTTCGTGTAAACTTTAGTTATTGTTCATCTCATATTAATAAGTCAAGAGTTTCATTCACCCTCTTCTCTTGATATATTGTGGACGCCTAAACCCAAACCAAATGCACCATAAGCCTTGAAATTAATTAAATGGCATCTTTTCTTGAACTTCTCATGCATGTGGGTGAAAGTGACACATGAGAAAGTCCTTCTCATGCACATTTTCTCAAGTTTGACGACACCATGTGATTACTTTAACCCTTTGACTCCATTTGACTTAAAATTCAAATTTAAGACCTAATTCATGAACCTTGATCAAAAATTTTGAACCACATGGTCCTTGTGGCATGCCTATTGCCGAACCACACACACATACTTTTGTTGTGTGTTGGTCACTTATACTCCACTTGAAAAGGCAAAACCATAGCTCTTGGCCTATAAATATCATCACATATCATAACTTAGGGTTTCAAAATAACTTTCAAGCCTTCAAAAATTTCTTTTTCTCCCTCTTGTCTTCTTGAACCCCACGGCCAACCAACACCCTTATAGGGTTCCCATTTTCTTTGATTTCTTACATAATCCAAGCATACTAAGTTTATTTCTAAGAACATCTAAGATGTTTGCAAGTATTGGTTCTTTGATTTAAGGGTTTTCTTCAAGTTCTACAAATTAGGGTTTGGTTATTATTTGGGGTTTTTTTTAAGATCTAGTGATTTTGGGTATAGATCTTGTGTTATTGCTTCTTGTTCTTCATTCTTGTAAGTATCTTGGATCTTTCTTTATGGTTTGCTTATGTTCTTCTTAATATGTTCAAGATCCATACATCAATATGTTGTGTTTTAATTTATTTTTTTCGAAAAAAGAAAATTTATTTATTTTTTATTTTTATTTTAAAGACCAAGATTTCATAAATAATGATAGTTACTTTATTTCACTAGTTAAATAATATGTTCTTGGTGAGATCCTAGTTGAATTAGTGTTGTCAACAATACTAATGAAGGGTTTAGGTTAGATTAAGGTGTGGTATTTGGTTGTGGGTTGTGAATGGAGATTATGCTAGATTAGGCACTATTGTGAAGTTTAGTGGATTTTTGGATGCTTTTTGGCAAAAAGAGCTTGCTGTCCCAAATTTGTTTTGAGATTTTGGTCGACCTAAAAACGTTTTCATTAAGCGTAAAAGTAGTTTTTGGAGAGCTCGTTTCGAATAGATAGTTTTTCATATATCGCACATTAAAATTGAATTTAAAACGACCAAGTTATAGCTAAATGAAACTTGAAACATTTTTCGACAAAACCGGATGAATATGTGGCTGATGTCAATAGTAAAATGAGTTCGACACCATTTGAACATTTTTAACTTCTAAACACTAGCGAAACATATAGTAACACATACCTATTGATTAATATCATTTAAAGACGTCGTTAACATATTTTAGGAAAAACATTATAGTTACTAAAAATAGTAAGTTTGTTAAAAATTTAGCGAAACGGACATAGAAGTTAAGCGATTAAGGCTAGTAAGTGCGTTTTGAAATATGGAAACTTAATAATATAGGGACGGTATTAACGTTTTTGAAACTAAAGCTTTCCTAAAATAAAACTTTCTAAAATAAGTAATTTTGGTTAAACGCGGAAACAACCAAACGAAAAACCTTTATGATTCTTTATTTCGTCTGATTTTGAAATCGAAACTAAAGCAACACAACATAGGATGTATTTGTGATAGAAACATATTGTGCATTTCTTGGCTATACTTTCCATGATTCTAAGTACGCGTATTATTCTAGGTTCCGCGCTAGATTTCTATATCATCTTTTTCTTGCGTGAATTATCATTCTCCATCTTGCTAAGGTGAGTTCATAGCCCCACGTTTTACGTGTTTTATATTTTTACTTTACTATTTTGGTTGAAAATTATGCTTGTATTACAACTTGTTTACAAACTTGTTTACTCTAATGATTTCAAAGCTTTTTTATAAATTTTCGCTTGCAAACTCGATTACATGATTGATATCACACTTTGTTTTACTATGGATGAAATTACTTAAAGTCTTTCTTTTGGAAATACATTGGTTGATTTTACTATGGACACAAGTATCTTGATCTACTTTCCCTGTTACGTGTTGCCTAAGTTACGAATAGACCACTAATGCCCGAATTATCATGAACCGTCAATTGCTTAACCGACCGTACTGGTTAAGTGAGCGCGAATGTTGTAAATAGATCTATTGGGAGTAATTATCCCTATCCGGGTAAGTAGCGCTTACTAGTTTCGGAGGTCCGAACAAACAGATATATACCATGTTGGAATGTCAATAGGTGATCCTGGTCAGATACCTTTAGGGCACGGAATACTATTTGGCATATAAAATGCTTCCTTTTAAATCAAGCTTCGGTGTCATAAGCTTAGTGCAAACGTAAATTTTTTTTATGTGAAGTTGTATTTGTTATAACTGTTACATGCGGACTGTGAACTTGTGGTCCACTTTTAATACTAAATTCAAACCTATGAATTTACTCAACTTTATGTTGACAGTTTTAGCATGTTTTTCTCAGGTGCTTAGCTATGGATGTCTTTGCTTGCTTGTTGGTGTTGCCTTGCATTGGACCAATTTTCAAGAATTATTATTATCTATGTTAACATCGTTGTCAAACTTTAAAACCTTTTATTCGCTTTCGCATATTATCGTTGGGCCTATGTAAAACTTTAACTATTTTAATCAATGCAAACGATTGTTGATTTTAAACGTATACCCTAGAGGTCGTTCTTTGATCTTGTTGTGATTTGATATTATGACGTCACGCGCCCCCGACACGTGTTTTCCGTCTAGGCCCTGTTTTGGGGGTGTGGCAGATTGGTATCCAGAGCCAAGGTTATAGAGAACCAGGTAGTATCTAGGTCTGGTCTATAACCAGTATGTGATCATACATGTTTACTTGCTTACGTATATAATTACTTAACTGGATAAGAAACGAGTATTAATTTATAATACATTCCATAATTATATTTGGGGTGTTTTTTTTAATTTACCTTACGTAGATTTTTTCTTGTTGGTTTTATATAAAAAGTTATTTATATAAATAATAGATCTTTCCCCCGAGGACATTATGAGTTGCACAATGGTCTCTAAACATTTCTCAAGACATCATGATGATAATACGATGGTCCATTAAAACTTCCCATAAAATTTACAAATATACTATTTTACATAACATCAAAACTTGTCACAGTCTTCCGACCCTACGTTATCTTACTGTCCGAACCCGAATGCGAGTTGAGCACACCGTACCCGTTCTTTTTATTCTCTTACTCTCTCATACCGTCATCTAGAAACATGCCGGATTAAGTTTAACATACTTTAAAACCCGCACCCCTCGTAACATTCCACTTTTGGAACACTGAAATTCAGACCGGACTTATTTTATTTTTCTTTATTTATTTATGAATTGAAGAGATGACGCGACAACAAGACAAGGAACGAGTTCCGCAAGGATCAAGTGTATTATAACCCAACGAATTGCTAATGCTATTAAAGCTATTGCTGTTTATGAGGCAAACCCGTGTGGCTCATGATGTACGTTAGAAAGTCAAGGTGGCAAGGAATGCCAACAACAAGATAAACGACAAAAGGTCGCGAGAGCTTACACTGCTAGACCAAATAACAAAATTGGATATGTAGAAAAGTTACCCTTCTACAACGAACGTAAGTTGCGCCTCACTGAACCGTGCACTGTGGAGTGCAATAACTACAAGAGAGTTGGCCATACGAGTAGAGATTGTAGGAAACCCGTTTTAATAACAACTTAGAGGCCGCAGTGGCAAATTAGAAACCTGAAATACCTATTATGAGTGTGGAAAATCAGGACATTACAAGAGTGATTGTCCAAAT
The DNA here is from genome assembly GCA_026074375.1 of Tanacetum coccineum. NCBI lineage: Eukaryota > Viridiplantae > Streptophyta > Magnoliopsida > Asterales > Asteraceae > Tanacetum > Tanacetum coccineum. The sequence goes on from BQNB010003036.1 coordinate 89,165, forward strand.
CTGAACCGTGCGAACCGTATTTGGAAAGTAAAAGCTCGCGAGAACTCCAAGGTCGTCAAAGATAATGTTGATACTTAAAGAGAGATTTCCTATCGTGCCTAGTAGAACCTAAATAGACTTGGACCGTAACCCCTAAGAGTTTTACACTAGTACTTCCCTATAAATTTCGTGTATTGAGTGGATGTTTCTAAACCCTCTGTTCATTTTGTGTCATGGCGATTTCGTTAGTTACACTTCAATTCTCAAATAATTTATGTAAGATACTCCTCAAATATATTACCGTCTTACAACCCATTTCACTATTATTTTATAAACCGCTTTACTGTTATAGACTAATTGGACGTTATCCTATGAACTATTTTAGTGTCGTTATAAAACTAATTGTATGTTATCCTATGAACTATTTTAGTGTCGTCTTATAAACATAGTAGTTGTCGCGTTATAAACTATTTTACCGCCAGCTTACAAACCGTTTAGCTGATAGCTTCTTGTTTATTTCAACACCTTATAAACCATTTCACTATCATTTATAAACCATTCTAGCGTCACCTCATAAACTATTTTATAGACATTTTATAAACTACTTTACCATCAGTCTGCGAACCATTTTGCTGACAGCGTATTAACCATTTTACTACCATTCTATAAAAGCATTTTGTTACCATCTTATAAACTGTTACGTCGTCACCCTATAAACTATTTTGCTATCATTAATATAAGACGTTCCACTAGCGCCTTCCAAACCATTTTGCTATTATCTTATAAACCATTCCGCTAGTATTTTATATAAACCGTTTTCCTGTCATCCTATAAACCATTTTTGTGGGAATCTTATAAACTACTTCATTAACATAAACTGTTTCACCGTTGTTTTATAAACTGTTCTAGTGCCATCTCATAACTACTTTCACAATCACTTTTCAAACTAACTTGTCTTTATCTTTTAACCCATTTTGTCGTCGTTCATAAACTCTTTTGCCACTATTTTATAAACCATTTCGCTAACACCTTTTAAACTATTTTGATATCATTCTATAAACCGTTTTGTCAATCTCCTATAATTATCCTACTATTACCTTATAGCTTATCTGGCTATCATTTAATGAACTAATTTGTTTCCATCTTATAACCTATTTTGCAGTTATTTATAAACTCTTTTGCTACCCTATTATAAACTACTTTGCAGTCATTTTACAAACCGTTTCATTGTCACCTCATGAATTAATTCGTTGTCGTTTTAAAAACTATTTCGCTGTCAAATTATAAACTATGTCGTCGTCATCTTATGAACTACTTCGTGTCTTCTACAAACTATTACGTTGTCACTTTATAAATTTTTGGGTTGTCAACTCGTAAACTATTTGATACCATATTATGAACCCCCTTACTATTACGTTATAAACCGTCAAGTGACTTTCTCGTAAATTATTTTGATATCAACTCTTGAGCTATTTTATGTTACTTTACAAAATGTTTTGTATTGCTATATAAACTATCTTGTATTTGTTTTTACGAACTGTTTCACTATCTTATAAACCATATTGTATATACCATGTAACTTTGAGAAGCATAACACTAGTTTTGATGAAATGAATATTGCATCGTTAGTCCTTAATTACACATAGCCTGATCACCTATGTATAATTCAGGAAAGACCATGCTATGCTGGGAGTAGTCACCATAAAATTTTGTCAATTTACCCTTACTTTCCATTTTTATTTTCTTTCTTTTCTCTACATTGTCAACGGGATTATATCGAACTCGTGTTTTATTAATATTTTACGTGCGTATTCATGAGTCGTGTCAGTCATGTGTATTCGTATTCATATTCGTAAGCGTCATAACTAAGCAAATTTTTCTCAAACCTTAGCATATAGAAACACTATACCCTTAGCTGAGAGACCAAATCCTACACCTCGTAGTCACAATAATTATGGATTGTAAGAACTTAGAACGTAACAGGCTTATCACTCTAATTGGATTATAACCAAGAGAACTAGGAGATTTCCTTCAATATACTTACATTTTTGTGAGTTAGAATCACGTAAATTATTAGATTCATGTACCAACAAAACTTTTGATGGACTTGAAGTTAAAGCAAAGGACGTAATTATTGCAAGTGCATGGAACCTAGTTGATAAAAGCCTCACCTCTGCTGAGTTTGGCTCTTTAAGTGGCATCGTCCCATCTATCGTAGATACTAAATACCCTGTTGAGTTAGATGACGAAAAGAATCTAGACGTTTGTACTATCATTTGAGATTGTATACTGAGTTTTCCGAATCATCTAATCAAGATAGACTTAATACCTATAGAACCTGGTAGTTTCGATGTTATCATTGGTGTGAATTGGTTGACAAGGTACCACACCATGATCATTTGTGATAAAAAGAGTGTTCGTATACCTTTAGATGATGAAACTTTAATGATTTGAAGCAATAGGAGTGATGGATATGCATCGATAGTTGCTAGTAAGCAAAATTGTTTGATTGGATTGATATGTTGGAGCGGGATAACTTGAGACTCAGAGGCATGTTATGTGTTGAGAGAAAGAGAGTTGACCGTCTTTGGCATAGTATGTCATATACTCAAAAGGATTTATAAGACCGAGTTCCTCACCCTGGGGAGCTCTGATATTGTTCGTCAAAAAGAAGGATGGATCCTTCAGGATGTACACCGATAGCCAATAATTAAACAAACTAACCGTAAAGAACCGTTACCATTACCTAGTATAGGTGATCATTTTGATCAACTATGAGGATTTAGCATTTACTCAAAAATCGACCTATGGACTAGTGACCACTAATTAGAGTTCGAGAAAAGGATATTCTAAGACTGCATTTAGGACCCGTTATGAACAATTCAAGTTTCAGGTCATGCCATTTGGTTTGATCAGCACACTAGGGGTATTCATGTATCTCATTAATCGAGTGTGTAAACCATACTTAGATAAGTTGTGATAGTATTCATCGATGATATCTTGATTTGATCAAGCAAAAACAAGGGTACGAGGAACACCTTAGGCTTATCTTGGGATTGCTTAAGAATAAGGAATTGTACGCCAAATTCTCTAAGTGCGAATTCTAGCTCCCGAAAGTGCAATTTCTTGGCCACGTGTTGATAGTCAAGACATTCACGTTGATTCTGCCAAGATTGAGTCAAGCAAGGATTAGGCAACGTCTACGACTCTAACAAAGATAGGAAAATTCTTAGGACTTTTTGGTTATTACCAATGATTTATCAAAGGTTTCTCTAGGATAGAGAAACCTCCAGACCAAACTAACTCAGAAAAATGTGAAATACGAATGGGAAGAGAAAGAAGAGGAAGCCTTTCAACTGTTAATGTTGGAACTTTGTAGTGCACCGATTTTAGCATTACTCAGCAAAAAGAAAAGATTCATGGTTTAAAATAATGCCTCGCATAATGAATTAGGTACTATAATGATGCAGAAAGAGAAGGTGATAGTTTATGACTCTCGATAACTGAAAGTTTATTAGAAGAACTACTCGACACACGACCTAGAATTAGGAGAAATAGTGTTTAGTTTCAAGATTTGGGAACACTGCATGGATGGCATAAAGCATACCATGTTTACAAACCATAAGAGATTACAACAAATTCTAGATCAAAAGGAATTGAACTTGGACCACGTAGATTGTTAAGATTGCTCAGTGATTTTGATGGTAAGATTTGATATCACCTTGGAAAAGCAAGCGTTGCGGCAGATGCTCTAAGCATAAATGAACGAGTTAAGCCTCTCAAGGTGAGAGCCTTAGTGATGACCATTAATTCAAACCTACCGCTGCAGATTCATGAGACACGAGTAGAAGCTCTCAAGAAAGAGAACGTTAAAGATGAAAACCTTCATGGTATGGATAAATAGTTTGAGAATCGTCTTTATGGAACTCTCTGCATTAGGAGGAGGAGTTGGTTACCACGCGTTAGAGACTTAGGAGAATTGGTCCAGCATGAGTCACACAAACCTAACTATTTCATCCACCCTAGAATCGGATAAGATATATCATAATCTTAAGTGGTTGTACCAATGACCCAATATGGAAGCATGCATCACCACATATGTCAGCAAGTGCTTGAGGTGTCTAAAGATGAGGGACGATTACCAGAAGCCATCCGGTTTACTAGTACAACCAGAAATACCCCATTGGAAATGGGAAAATATAGCCATGGATTTTATTACAAGACTACCGAAGACAACAAGCAGTTACGACACAATTTAGGTAATCGTGATCATTAAAAGAATTATGCGGGCATGAGACGCAAACACTTAAGAATTTCAAATTGGAGGTAAGGTCATGTTAAAGGCATCACCTTGGGAAGGAGTGATACGTTTCAATAAAAGGGGAAAGCTGAACCCGCGTTATATTAGATCTTTTAAGATTCTTGCTAAAGTGGGAACGCTTGCTTATCGACTTGAACTTATAGCACTTTTCATGTTTCCAATTTGAAGAAGTGTTTCGTAGACGAACCGCTAGCTATTCCATTGGATGAGATCCAGATTGATGACAAGCTTAATTTCATTAAGGAACCAGTTGAAATTATGGATCGAGAAGTTAAACGGCTAAAGCAAAGCCGCATTCCAATCGTGAAGGTCCGTTGGAATTCAAGACGAGGGCCCGAGTTTACTTGGGAGCGCGAGGACCAAATGAAGAAAAAGTACCCTCATCTTTTCGTTAACCCTTAGTCCACGTCTTAAGCTTTAAGGACAAAGCTTCTTTAACGGGGGAAGAATGTCACACCTCGAAAATTTCAGGTCAATATTTTCAAACTTTTTCGATCATTATTTTTTATTTTTATACGTTACGTTTAAATCTGGCAGTTTGCCGGGAAGTTAACCCGCGTAAATCTGAAAAACGTCATCAGACGCGTTCCGACTTTGAATTTTGATAAGTTTAGATATTATATGAGTTATTTTATCTTTTCTAAGTGTTTTGTAGTTTATGATCACTCCCGGTATTTATTTTTTTCGTCTTAACGTTTAAATTGCGTTTTTCGCGTTTTTGACCTAACGGAACCCCGAAAACTCAAAATCTTTTCGAGTAAACTTTAGTTATCATTCATCTCATATTCATATGTCAAGAATTTCATTCACCCTCTTCTCTTGATATATTGTGGACGCCTAAAACCAAACCAAATGCACCATAAGCCTTGAAATTAATTAAATGGCATCTTTTCTTGAACATCTCATGCATGTGGGTGAAAGTGACACATGAGATAGTCCTTCTCATGCAAAATTTCTCAAGTTTGACAACACCATGTGATTACTTGCACCCTTTGACTCCATTTGACTTAAAATTCAAATTTAAGACCTAATTCATGAACCTTGATCAAAATATTTGAACCACCATGGTCCTCCTGTGCTAGGCACCTATCTTAGCAGAACTCACCACACACTTTTGGTGTGTGTTGGTCACTTATACTCCACTTGAAAAGTTAAAACCCTAGCTCTTGGCCTATAAATACCATCACATATCATAACTTAGGGTTTCATAATCACTTTTAAGCCTTCAAAAATTTCTTTTTATGATTGCGTTTTTTTCTTCTTTGTCCTTCTTGAACACCGGTTTACGGCGCTCCAAACCAACACCTTATAGGGTTCTATTTTCTTTGATTTCTTGCCATTAATCCAAGGCATACTAAGTTTATTTCTAAGGAAACATCTAGGTTGTTTGCAAGTTTGGTTCTTTGATTTTAAGGGTTTCTTCAAGATCTATAAATTTAGGTTTGCGTTATATTTGGGGGTTTTTTAAGATCTAGTGATTTTAGTATAGATCTTGTGTTATTTTCTTTTTGTCTTTATTCTTGTAAGTAATTCTTGGATCTTTCTTTGTGGTAGTTTTGCTTATGTTCTTCTTATAAGTTCAAAGATCCATACAATCCATTATGTTGGTTATTTTTTTTTTCAAAAGATTTTAAAGCATGATTTTATAAATAAATGATGCGTACTTCATTTCACTAGTTAAATACTATGTTCTTGGTGAGATGGAGAGTGAATGAGTGTTGCAACAATAGAAATGAAGGGATTAGGTTAGATTTAGGTGTGGTTTTGTTATGGATTAATTGTGAATATAGATTAGGCTAGATTGGGCACTATTATGAAGTTTGGGTGGATTGTGGTTGCATTTTTGACAAAAGGTGCTTGCTGATCGAAATGGTTTGAGGATTGGTCAACCTATAAAATATTTTCATTAGGCGTTAAAAGTAGTTTTGAAGAGAGGGTTTCGAATAGATAGTTTTTCATATATCGCACATTAAAATCGGACTTAAAACGGCCAAGTTATAGCCAAATGAAACTTGAAACATTTTTCGGCAAAACCAAGTGAATAGTTGCTGATGTGAATAGTAAAAGGGTGTTTTTCGGACACTTTCAGTCATTTTTGGACCTTTCTAAACACCTAGCGAAACATATTTACACATATAACCTATTGATTAATATTCATTATAAGAACGGTCGTTAACACTATTTTAGAAAAAGCGAGAAAGTACTAAAACTAGTTAGGTTTGGTAAAAAATTTAGCGAAACAGACATTGAAGTTAAGCGATTAAGGTCTAGTAGTGCGTTTTGAGATTATGGAAACTTAATTAAATATAGGGGCTCATATATACATTCTACAATTGCTTGCCTGAGTACTGGTATTAACGTTTTGAAACTAAAAACTTTCCTAAAATAGAAACTTTCTAAAAATAGTAATTTTTGGTTAAACGCTGAAACTTAACGAAAAACTATATGATTTTATTTCGTCATGATTTGATAATCAAACTAAAGCAAACACACATGGATGTATTTTGGTGATGAACATATTGTGCATTTCTTGGCATACTTTCCGTGTTTCTAAGACGCGTTATTATTCTAGGTCGCGGCTAGATTTCTATATCATCTTTTTCTTACGTGAATTATCATTTGCTCATCTTGCTAAGGTGAGTTCATAGCCCCATGTTTTACTACTTTTACTTTACTATTTTGGGGTGAGAAACATTGCTTGTTTTCAAACTATGGACACAGTTACTTTACGTTTCTTTTTCCTGATTACGTGTTGTCTAAGTAGCGAATAGACCACTAATGCCCGAATTATCATGAACCATCAATTTCTTAATCGACCGTACTGGTTAAGTGAGCGCGAATGTTGTAAATAGATCTATTGTGTAACATTTCTCAATTTCAGGTCATTTACGACTCCTATTATTTGTCATGATTTATTTTGGTCCGATACGCGTTTACTTTTAAATTAACTTTTAAGCTAAATCGCGTAGACCAGAAATAATCATTTAATGTAAACGGTCATCAAATAAATTAAGGTTTACATCAACCAAGTAATAAATAATTATTAAGAAGATAATTATTAACTTAGAGTGTTTTATTTTTTGCGCACGTAAATGGTTTACGTTTCGCAATAAAATACATTGTGAACGACTCCCGATTAAAATTACCTAGAATTACCTAGACTCAACCACTACCCACTTTAATCCTTAAACACAAGAACTATCAAATTCCTTGTGTTAATAAAGCCATTGGCCGGCATGGAGTAAAGAAAACCCTAAACCAGTGGATCAATAATCATGAATTTTGTACCATGATCTCCTAATTAAGGAATGTACCTTGTAATCTTAACAAGATTTCAAATCTCTCCTTCCTTCCTCCCTAAACCACACGTCCCACCTCATATTTTAATAACAAACTTTTGCAAAGCACCTAAGAATCCTATGTACATGTTACACACATTGTTAATTAAAACTTTGTACCTAATGTCCCATAACTAGCTAATACATATTAGATAATAACCAAATGACCTCTCCTTTGCCCTTGTTTTGCCATGGCAATACACACAACACATAAGATTTTCAAATCTTAAGAAATCTTGTACAACTACCTTGCAATTAAGGAGTGTACTAGGAGGGTATTAGCAAAACCATAAGTGCTTAACTAGAAACCATAAAACCACCTTGTTAGGGCACAGTTTGGCTTGTTTAAGGAACTAGAGGAGTTAACTAGCCACCTTGCCTATAATACTCACACACTCTTACCATTTAACACTCTTACAAATTCCAAAACACTTAGAACAATATAATCATACTCGTCTCTCTTTATTCGGTCACAAACGCACCCAAGTCACGACCCAACATCTTGTTTCGAGTCAACATATATTCACTAGGGTTTACATACGGAACTCAAAGGGTTCACGGAGCTAGGTCTGTGGGCTATAACACTAACTGAAGCTTTAGTTAGGTAAAGCTCGATCGTGTATAGCACTTGGTTTGGCCTTGCTTTGCTCGGATCAGACACTTGAGGACCACTTTGTAAGTCCCTAAACAAGATACTTTCATAATTTAGTCCCGTTTTTGATTTGCTTGTCAATATGTCGCGTTTTTAAATATATTAGGATTATCTATGCTAGCATGAACCCATGCACGATAACGCACATATACACGGGTGCATAATACTTGTGTGGTGCTAAAATGTAGTAAGAATACATACATATGATCGAAAATAACTAAACATATCCATTTAACGTCGGGTAAAGAAACCAAGGTGAAATACAACCCTTACACGCGAAACCAATGAAACTAATACGTAAAATTTTATGCTAAACAGAGATATATCGTTGGGAAAGGATGTAAGCGTATCTCATAATTAAAATATTCATGTGATAGACACGGATCCCATGATTAAGCCAAAACAAAATGAAAAATATGGTTATAATGACTTTTCGAAACATACATGTTGCTAGGGGATTCAACGGGCCACAATGGGCCTTGTATAATTCAAGCATGCCCACATTCGAGCCCAACAGGCCCAACAATGGGGACCCATAGCTTATTGATAAGCTCGTCCGAGCTTATTGTTTGACGAATGGCTCATTAAACTCGAAGTATAACAAGCATGCATCAAATAAACCCCTTAACGGGCCTATCAGACCCAGTAAGCACCAAACCAGGCCCAACAGGGACCAATGCATGTGGGGACCCACAAAGTGGCAATAAGCTCTATGTGCTTATTTAAAAACCTAATGTGCTTATTTGAGGCTATATGGACCTTATGTATTACAAAAATTAGAACCGAACCTATATCAGGCTTGGTAGCCCATTTATATGACCACCGAGAGCCTATAAACCACAAATAAGCTTTGACAACTTATTTGTAAGCTTAAACAACTTATGAGGCTTATACTAACCCTAGACAAGCTAATGGACCCAAATAGATTGAGCCCAAACACGTAAAACACCTATCGGACTTGTAATGAGCCCAAAAGCACGTTATCGAAGCTTAAATGCTTATTTAATAAGCTGAACCTAAAACATACCCTAATGTGCTTATAAGTCTAGAAAATAAGTTAGAAATACTTAATGGACCTCTTAGACCTATTCGGGTTTGAGTTATTGGGCACCATGGCTCTTTAAAATTTCTCTTGCTCTTCCCTTTTTCTTTCTATGGCCGAACCAACACACACACCTCAAATGTGTGTTGGTGCTTGACTAGTCAACATGAAAGAGCCTAAAAACCCTAGCTCAATCCCTATATAAACCATACTTATCATACACTAGGGTTACACATTCATACCACAAGCCACCAACAAAATTCTTTTCTCTTCTTACTCTCTTGAAACCCATGGCCACCACCACACACCCATACACTTTTCATAACTTTGATTTCTAGCAAGATCCACTTATTCCAAGTTCATTTCTAAGAACATCTAAGGTGTTTTGAAGTATTGGTTCTTTGATTTAAGGGTTTTTCTTCAAGATTTAAGTTAGGGTTTCAAGATTTGTTGTTGGGTTTTATAGATCTATTATTTTGGGGTATAGATCTTGTGATTTCTCTTCTTATTCTTCATACTTGTAAGTATCTTGAATCTTTTTTTATGTTTTTTTATGGTCTTCTTATATGTTCAAGATCCATACATCCATATGTTGTGTTTTAATTTTTAAAAGATTTTAAAGACAAGATTTCATAAATAATGATACTACTTTATTTTACTAGTTAAATATTATGTTCTTGGTGAGATGAGAGTTGATGAGTGTTGCAACAACAGCAATGAAGGGATTAGGTTAGTTTTAGGTGAGGTTTTGTTATGGTTTAGTTGTGAATGGAGATTAGGCACTATTGTGAAGTTTGGGTGGATTTTGGTTGCGTTTTCGGCAAAAAGTGTTTGCTGTCCCGAATTTGTTTTGGGTTTTGGTTGACCTAAAAATGTTTTCATTAGGTGTAAAAGTAGTTTTTGAAGAGCTCGTTTCGAATAGATAGTTTTTCATATATCGCACATTAAAATTGGATTTAAAACGACCAAGTTATAGCCAAATGAAACTTGAAACATTTTTTTGACAAAATCGGATGAATAGTGTGCTGATGTGAATAGTAAAATGAGTTTTTAGACATTTTTGGACTTTCTAAACACTAGCAAAACATATAGTAACACATACCTATTGATTAGTATTATTTAAAGACGTCGTTAGCATATTTTAGGAAAAGCGATAAAGTTACTAAAAATAGTAAGTTTGGTAAGAATTTAGTGGAGCGGACTTAGAAGTTAAGTAATTAAGGCTACTTAGGCGTTTTGAATTATGGAAACTTAACAAATGTAGGGGACGGTATTAACGTCCCGAAACTTAAAAAATTTCTAAAAATGGAAACTTTTAGATAAACACTGAAACTTAACGAAAAACTATATGATTTCACTTCATCATGTTTTGTTAAACAAACTAAAGCAAACACACATGGATGTCTTTCGGTGATGAACACATTGTGCAATTCTTGGCATACTTTCTGTGTTTCTAAGACGCATTATTATTTTAGGTCGCGGCTAGATTTCTATATCATCTTTTACTTGCGTGATTATCATTTGCTCATTTTGCTAAGGTGAGTTCATAGCCCAATGTTTTACTACTTTTACTTTACTATTTTGGGGTGAGAAACATTGTTTGTTTTTAAACTATGGACATAGTTACTTTACGTTTTCCTTTTCCTGATTACGTGTTGCCTAAGTAGCGAATAGACCACTAATGCCCGAATTATCATGAACTGTCAATTACTTAACCGACCGTACTGGTTAAGTAAGCGCGAATGTTGTAAATAGATCTATTGGGAGTAATTATCCCTATCTGGGTAAGTAGTGCTTACTAGTTTTGGAGGTCCAAACAAACGGATATATACCATGTCAAAATGTCAATAGGTGATCCTGGTCAGATACCTTTAGGGCGCGGAATACTATTAGGCATATAAAATGTTTCCTTTTAAATTGAGCTTCGGTGTCATGAGCTTAGTGCAAACGTAAATGCTTTTTATGTGAAGTTATATCTGTTATAACTGTCACGTGCGTACTGTGAACTTGTGGTCCACTTTTAATACTAAATTCAAACTTATGAATTCACTCAACTTTATGTTGACCGTTTTAGTATGTTTTTCTTAGGTTCTTAGCTATGGATGTCTTTGCTTGCTTGTTGGTGTTGCCTTGCATTGGACCGATTTTCAAGAATTATTATTATATATGTTAACATCGTTGTCAAACTTTAAAACACTTTATTCGCTTCCGCATATTGTCGTTGGGCCTATGTAAAACTTTAACTATTTTAATTAATGCAACGATGTTGGATTTTCTAAACGTGCCCTTAGAGGTCGTTCTTTGTATCTTATGTGATATGTATTATGACGTCACGCCCCCGGACACGTGTTTTCTACTAGGCCCCGTTTGGGGGTGTAACAATGCGATTATAAGTACTTATTTGATTGATATGTATTTTAAATGTGGGAAAACGAAGCTTGCTTATCGTGCGTTTGAAGAGATTAGGGGAGATTTAAGAGATGTGTTGTTGTAATGAGCGATGATTGCTAGTTTTGCTTACAATCAGCGTCAAATTGAAGCGCTTGAGTATTTGAGATAGATGAGGAAAGAAGGGATAGTTCCGAATTCAGTTATTTTAACCACTATTCTTCGTGTGAATGGGGAAATTTCGTCGACAAAACTTGGCAAGGAGGTTCATGCTTATGTGATCAAGAGAAAGTGTTAGGTATATTTGTATTTATTAGTTCCTACTGGTAGGTATGTAGTTCCTACTGGTAGAGTAATTGCTATTGTTAGTATTAAAGTTCCTACTGGCAGGTATATAGTTCCTGTTGGTTATATTGTTTCAACTTGCAAGCTTTGGTTTTGTGGCTAAACAAGGGTTTAGCAGTTGATTATCGATCATCAATCATCATACTATTCATAAGGTCATCTTAAACTCTTTAGGATTCTTAAATTTTTATCAATAATATGCATATGATAATTCTTTATAGCTGATCACCACTTAGGACTTTTTAATATGTAAAAAAGAGTTTTCATTTTTGTTTATGAATTTTATGCATTATTCTTATGTCATATGGGTATATATAATCATGGAAAAATATGGATGTATAAGTATGTTAACATATGGTTAAGTGATAAACATGTTAGGTATAAATTTGGTTTAAAGGTTTACTTACGAATGTTATGATTAAAAGTATAAAAATGCCATATAGGCTGTTTTAAAATTCGCCTCATACAGTAGGTTAGACATTATATAAAAAATAATACGCTAGTGACGATTCAAATCTGGATAAGAAACTCGAAAAACGTTTTATAACGAAAAGATACGTTTAAATACGATTTTAGACGATAAATACTTTTATACAACTATTTTTATAAAAAGCATATTCATTACAGAAAAAAAAAAAAAAAAAAAATTAAAAAAAACTCAAAAAAAAACTCATTATTTTTTAAAACTCAAAAAATTTGATATAACTTTTAATTACGAGATCGTACTCGAAAGAAATCGCTAAAACGGAAACTATAAAGAATAAACTACGGACATTTTCGATAATTAAAGTTTATAAAAGTAATTTTAATAAACTATGACTCAGTGGAAAATTACTATTCATCAGCGGTCCCATCTTTATAAAATATAATATCTCTTTTAATAACAAAAGACGTACTCGGAAGGAATCACCTAAAATCGGGATTAAATCGGATAAGTTGTTACGATACGAGTTTACGCTAATTAAAACCTAAAACGGACAAACTAGGCTGTTGTGACAGGTTAAAAATCACTATTCATCACAGAATATCAAAAACTTGAAAATGTAATATTTTGATCACTCGTCTTACTACGAAGACGTGGACGTAAGAAACGTTAAAATCGGGCTTAAAACGCGAAAGTTACGCTAGTTTTACTAAAACGGTAATTATAAACGTTTTACTTATTAAACGTAATTTTACAAAACATTAGTTGGTGATTGAGACTATTATAGAATTATATGTGGTTATCTTAGGTACTGTATTACTAGGAGTTTCTAATGAGCCTCTTCGGGATGGAGTATCGACGAGTTGTTGGATTTGACGATTTAAGTGTTACCTAACTCCTCGACGTCATGTCATGACTCGTAATGATGATAGCCCGAACTATAGTACGATGTATCAACTATAAGATTATATTAAGTACTCGGTGGGGGTTACTTTATACGACCTATGATAATTTAGGTTGCATTCGATCTTTTACGTGACGCTTTATCTGCGATATTTGGATTATCTGAACTCAAGGTGAGTTCATAGCCCCACATTTTTACGATTTCAATGATTTATAATTATGGGGTGGAAACATGCTTCATTATATAAATTGGACGCAAGTAATGATTACATGTTTGCCTAAGTAGCGATAACCCAGTTAAGCCCATTATCATGAACTGTCAATTGCATAGATGTAGTTGGGAATTACATTATGTGAGCGCGAATGTTATTTAATAGATCTATTCAGGAAACGACCTCCCCGTTCGGGTTGGAGGGGGCGGGTGACTTGCTATCACCGAGAACGAACGTTATAGCATGTCGAATTTGGGATGTTTCGGGTTAAAACATCATTGCGGGCTGAGTAGCAATATTATGCGAACAAGACTGTCGAGCTTCAGTGTCATGAGCTTAGTGTAAATGTAATCTAGTTTTGTGATGCCTGCATGTGTTGCATTATCACGGAAAAGTCTTGCGGTCCTACATATTTTGATTTATCAAACCTATGAATTCACCAACATTATTGTTGACGTTTTTAAGCAATGTTTTCAGGAGATCAATAGGCATGGATGTATGGGATGCATTGGGTTACATTTTGGATTGCACGCTTAAAGATTTAGGTGCATCATATTTTGGGAAATGTATTGTCAACTTTTGTAATATTCAACAATGAACAAGTAAAGCTATATGCTTTTGTATTAAGTCTTTCAATTAAATCCAATGTATCATTTTAAACGACTTTTTGTGTCGTTCTTATATATCTTGTGCTATTGATCTTGAAGTAACACGCCCCGGACCCTTATTCCGCTGCGACCCAATTTGGGGGTGTTACAGATTGGTATCAAGAGCCAAGGTTATAGAGAACAGCGTCAAATGTTTTTGGAGGACGATAACCATTTTCAAACAACGAATTCATACAACGGGGTTGTACACGGGACATACATATGTGCATACATTCATGCATACACTATTTGTTGCATTAGTGGGACTAGATGCATTCATAATTGATATACGTGGTTATAATATATTACGTATATTACAATAAGAGTCGTATATATACTCATAAGTTGTTTCTGCTGGTCACAGTAGTCATGTCAGCTGATTCGCCGTTACCTATACTTCTGTTCACTCTGAGGCACGATCTTGGAGTATTCCATCTGAGGATCCTTACGAGGTGGCTGCCCGACAGTAGTCTGGGAGCAGGCACCATGTTTCTCCCAGAGTTTGTACCTGAGGACCATGTACAAGTGTACCTTCTGGAACCTGAGCATCTGTTGACTTAGTGCCAGCTGAGGATGAGGCACCTACACCCTCTCGAACACCATCCTTTTTATTCCACGTATTCGACCATCTTAGTCCTAGAGCACTCGAGGTTGAGTTGAGAGGATGTAGCAACAGCATCCTATCTTCTCTCTACACATCAGGGGACCCCTCCATGTACCTATCCCTTACCTGCACCATCTACTAGCCACAGAGCTGATATTCTGAGGCCGACACACCTGCCTCGGAAGAGACTACTACTTACTACTCCCAGACCTGGGTGTGAGGTTGGAGAGAGTTCTGCTGCTGCTGCTGCGAGACAGCCAGGACCCACTATAGAGACCAGACTCCGAGATACTGAGAGGAGGTTATGACCCCACTTAGAGTTGGTCAAAGGAGGGTTACTTACAGGTAGATGTTTGCACTAGAGAGAGTTCAGAGTTTTGCACACGACATCACGATGCCCAGAAGGATCGTGCAGCTGTGAGAGCTGAGATTGAGGTATTGAGGAGAGAGAGACTTGCTTACGAGCAAGAGGGTATGGAGACTCGTCAGGCCTTGGCTAGGTCTGAGGCTCACTGCAGGGCATTAGAGGCACGAGTTACAGTATTAGAGACTGAGGCGCGTCGCCACGAGTGGCAGCGTCAGGCTGCAGATGATCTTGCTGTTCAGCATATCATGCGTACCCAGGCCCTGGAGGCTGGAGCACGCGTTGACACATTGGAGGACACTGGTAGTAGTTCCTAGACTTTGGTTATGATTGTATCTACTATGCAGTCTGTTAAGTTTTATGGGTTACTCCCAGCTAGCAGGCGGTATAGATCTTTTGTTTTGATTAGCTATCCTGTATAGCCTACTAAGTATTACGGGTAACTCCCGGCTAGTAGGGCTTTATGTTGATTTTCATTTTGTAACCTAGCGATAGGGAAGCATTATGTACCAAACAGATCATGTATATTTCCAGATTATATATGGAATGGATGTATTATGTTATGTCGATCTTGTGTTGGTTGTATATTTCACTATGTGATGTGATCTTATTTTATTCATGATGCATATGTCACGTTATGATTGTATTGAAATCTAACGGGTATTGTATTTTCTTGTGATTGAAGAAAATGGCACCAAAGAGAACCACAAGGTCAACCCGAGTCCCACCAGTTACACCAGCCCCAACAACATAGCTGTTTTGGGCAACTTCAAGCTTAATTGACCTAAGAGTTGCTGCTGCAATGGCGAAGCAGAAACAAGCAGGGTCAGGGAATGGTACAATAGCAATGGTTCAGGACACAACGGCCAAGCCCTACTGCTCGCGATAGCTCTTTACTCTGAATTCTTGAAATGCAAACTTGGACTTCAAAGCACTGAGGGTGTTGGGTCTACTCGATGGTTGAGAAAATGTGGTCTGTGCAAACTTTAGCATTAGCAATTGCTCAGCAGCTAGTCAAGTCAAATTCACGACTTGCACTCTACAAGACGATGCTCTTACATGGTGGAATGCCCATGTTAAGACCACCACTCCAGAAGTAGCTCATGCCATGTCATGGGCAGCTCTGAAGAAAATGATGACTGATAAGTACTGCCCGAGGGGTGAGATCAAGAAGATTGAGACTGAGATGTGGAATCTCTTTCAAAGTCCAGTGGCACCTGATGTGGTAGCCTATAGTCGACGATTTGGCAACTAGATTTGATGTGTTCTAGGATGTTCCCAGAAGAGGTAGACAAGATTGAAAAAAGTATATCGGTGGATTGCCCGATATGATACTTGGCAGTGTAAAGGCATCAAAATCGAAGACCATGCAAGAAGTTATTGAGTTTACAACTGAGTTAATGGAGGATAAGAACCATGCCTATGCTGAACGTCAGGCAGAAAGGAAAAGAAAGAATGATGATCTTTCCAAGAACAATCAAAACCAACAGAATAAGAGGCAGAACAAAAGCAAGCCTACACTGCAAGGCAATATTTACAGGAAATCATACACCGGGTCTAAAGCTTATGTTCCAATGTTTTTGTCATCATGAAGCAGGTCCTTGTCCACCTAGGTTGTTTAATAACTGCAATAGGTTTGGCCATCTGGCTAGGGACTGTAGGATACGGCCTGCTAACAACAACACCGTAACTACAAACAACAAACAACAACCGTAACAACAAAAAAAAAAACACAACAACAACAACAACCGTAACAACAACAACAATAATCAGCAGGGCAATGGTTGCTTTGAGTGCGGAGCTCAAGGTCATTTTAAAAGGAAACTGCCCAAGACTAAGAAACAATGACCGTGGTAATCAAGCTGGAAATGACAGGGCACCAGCGAAGGTGTATGTGGTTGGAAATGCGGAGGCAAACCCAGACAACGTCGTTGCGGGTACGTTCCATTTACAACGCTATGCTTATAATTCTTATTTGATACGGGTGCCGATTCGAAGTTTTTGTGTCGACTAACATTTAGCTCCCAATTACATTACCCATTACCTAGATCTACTTTCTTGATGTCGAACTAGTGACAGGAGATAAATTGGGTTTAAACATTATACTGAAGGGTAGCACATAAATTCCTAAAACACCAATTCACATAATCTTAATTGCTTGTAGAACTTGGTAGTTTCGATGCTATAATCGGTATGGATTGGTTGGCGAAGTACCAAGCGGTCATTGTATGTGCTGAGAAGATTGTTTCCATCCCCTGGAGAAATAGAACCTTAATCATACACGGTGATGGAAGTACCCAGGGAAATGTGACACGATTAAACATCATTTCATGCACTAAAACGCAGAAGTACATGGAAAAAGGATTTCCTATCTTTTTGGCACATATCATTCAAAATAGGTTTAAAGACAAGTCGGGAAGGAAGCGATTGAGGATGTACCAATAGTTCAAGACTTTTCCGAAGTATTTCCTGAGGACTTGCTGGTTTCTTTTCTCGACTCGACAAGTGGAGTTTCAAATTGATTTGGTACCTGGTGCTGCACCTGTAGCACGGGCACCTTATCGATTGGCGCCCCCTCTCCGAGATGGAGAGGTATCTGAGCACTGATAGAGCTGTCCTATAAAGGCTTTATAAGAACCCAATTACTCACCTGGGAGCTCCGGGTCTTGTTTGTCAAGAAGAAAGACGGATCATTCCGGATGTGCATTGATTACCGGGAATTGAACAAACTAACGGTGAAGAATCGTTATCCGCTCCCAAGAATTGATGATTTATTTGATCAGCTTCAAGGGTCGAGTGTCTACTCGAAAATGCACCTAAGGTTAGGTTATCACCATTGAGGGTCGAAAAAGAAAGACATTCCGATAAGACATGCCTTCAAGGAACTCGTCTACGGCCAATACGATTCAAGTTATGCCGGTTGGTTTGACAACCGCACTGCTGTGTTTTGGGACCTCATGAACTGAGTGTGTAAAACCTTATCTGGAAAAATTCGTAATTGTCTTTATTGGACGATATTTTGATCTTTATATTCCAAGAGCATGCCAAGAGCCGAAGAGCATCTGAAGATCAATTTGGAGTTGTTGAAGAAAGAGAGTTGTATGCAAAATTTTCCAAAATGTGATTTTTGGATCCCCAAAGTATAGTTCCTCTTTAAAGTGATACGATTGTTGAAGGAATTATGTGGATCTAGCCAAGCTTGAATCTACATTAAAGATTGGACATCTCCTAAGTCACCAACGGAGATTCGTCAATTTTTAGGTCTTGCTGGGTATTATCGAAGATTCATTGAAGGGTTTTCAAAGATCGCCAAACCAATGACTAAGCTTACTCAAAAGAAGGTCAAGTTTGAGTGAGGCGATAAACAAGAAGCAGCTTTTTAACTGTTGAAGCAAAAGTTATGCAGTGCACCAATCCTTGCATTACCTGAAGGAAGCGAAGATTTCATCGCATACTGCGACGCTTCAAGGAAGGGTTTGGGGCTGTGGTGATGCAAAGAGAAAGGTGATTTCTTATGATCACGCATGTTGAGGATTATGACGAAGAACTTACGACTCATGATTTAGAACTTGGTTGCAGTGGTGTTCGCTCTCAGATCTGGAGACATTATTTATATGAACTAAGTGTACGATGTTCACCGATCACAAGAGTTGGCAAAACAATTTTAGATCAGAAAGAGTTGGAAATGAGACAACACCGATGGTTAGAGTTGCTAAGTGATTACGATTGGATATTCGTTATCACCAGGGGGAAAAGCAGTATGTCGTTGCTGATGCTTTGAGTAGGAAAGAACGAGAAACCAACGTTCATGAGTTCGAGCCCTTAGGCATGACTTTTAGCTTGGATCTTCCCAAACAGATTTGAATGCTAGACTGAAGCGCGAAGACCTGGAGAACATTAGAGTGAAGGACGTTGGGGGAATGTTGATAAAAATCGCATTTCCAGAAGCAATTAGAGAACAAAAGTTGGAACCACGTGCGGATGAAAAACCCTGTGCCTCAATGGCAGGAGCTGGTTACCTTGTTATGGTGATTTGCGGACGATGATCATGCATGAGTCCCACAAATCAAAGTACTCTATACATCCGGGTTCTGAAAATGTAACAAGACTGTAGAAACTATATTGTGGGCCAAACCATGAAAGCGACCATTGCACCTTGTTAGCCAAGTGTTTGACCTGTGCTAAGGTCAAGGTTGCCGAACCTTCAAAGGCATATCAGGATTGTTGGTACAACCTAAGATTACCTGAATGGAAATGGGACAACATCCACTATGGATTTTGTCAACGAGCGTACTAAGACATCTCAAGGCTATGACACTATTTAGGGTGATCGCTTGACCGGCTCACTAAGTGACGATCTTCACACCGATGAGAGATGACCGATCCTTTGGATAAAACTTGCAAGACTGTACTGAAGGAGGTTGGTCAAGATGACATAGTATTCCTGTCTCAATCATTTGTGATCCGCGACCCCAAGTTTCGCAGCAAATTTCTGAGGGTCGCTTTAGATGCTTTGGGGTACCAATTTGGTATGAGTACTTGCGTACCATCCATAAACAGGACGGGCAAAGAGAGAGGATCCATTCAAAACTCTCGTGGATATTGCTGCGTGCTTGTGCAATGACTTTGGAATGGGTTGGGTTAAAACCATGGGCCTTTAGTCGAGTTATCCATTTAACATAGCGATCACGCCAACATCAAGGCCGCACCATTCTCGAAGCCTCTTTAGGGTCTAAAAAAGTGTGTTCACTGTTTGTTGGACTGAAGTTGAAGAAGCTCAAATACTCGGTCCAGAACTAATTCAAGAGACCACTAAGAAAATCATCCAGATCAAGCAAAGGATGCAAGCCGCTCGTGATCGACAGAAGAGTTACGCTGACTTGAAGCGTAAACCAATGGAATTCCAAGTCGGGGATAAAGTCATGCTTAAAGTTTCGCCTTGGAAAGGGGTCGTACGTTTTGGCAAACGGGGGATAAGTTAATACCTATGTATGTTGGACTTTCCAAGGTGTTAGAAAAGTTGGAGAGGTTGCATTACAAGCTTAAACTTCAGAAGAAATTGAGTAAATTCATAATAACATTTCTTACATGTGTCCAACTGAAAAAGTGTCATGCGAGAGCCATTAGCGTTCTGTTGGATGGACTTCATCTTTGATGACAAGCTTCATTTTGTTGAGGAAACCATTCGAATTAGTGGGTCATGATGTTAAACGTTTTAAAGCGAAGTGCGATCCATTAGTCAAAGTTCGATGGAACTCCAAGAGAGGTCCTGAGTTCACATGGGAACGTGAAGACCAATTCAGAAAGAGGTCAATCCCAAATAGATCTATTCATAACATTCGCGCTCACATAATGTAATTCACAACTACATCTATGCAATTGACAGTTCATGATAATGGGCTTAACTGGGGTTATCGCTACTTAGGCAACACATAATCATAATATAAAACTTAACCACTTGTGTCCAATTATAAAACATTGCATGTTTCTCACACCAAAAACTTGTAAAATAAATCATGTAAAACGTGGGGCTATGAACTCACATCGAGTACTAATAATCTAAATATCACAGATAAAACGTCACGTAAAAGATCGAATGCAACCTAAATTAACATAGGTCGTATAAGCACTAATCGCTTTGATTAACTAACATCATATACATGTCTATATAGCTACATCACCATGTATTAGTAGTTGTGAAAACATATTTATAATTGTAACACATTTATAAATATCGTTTTAGTAAATATGACATAACTTTCGCGTTTCAAGTCCGTTTCTCGCGTTTCTTACGTCCACGCTCTCGTATTAAGACGACGTATCAAAATATGACATTGTGGGTATTTCATGTCCTTTGATGAACAGTGATTTTTACTGTTCATACCAGTTATAAACTTATTTTTATAACTTAAATTAATGTAAAGCTCGTAACCGTCGTATTTTATTCGTTATAGCTCCGTTTTTAGTGATTCTTTCGAGCACGTTCTCGTTATTGAAAGTTCTATCAATTTATTGATATTTTCAAAATAAATTGTCGTAAATTCGCGAAATTCATAACTCATTCGTTATTAATTAAAAAATTTCGAGTCTTATCATTTTGGAATCCTCAAAATATGTGTAATCTGTTAGAAATACTAAACTTGCTGTTTTATATAATTTTTATAAATTGTTTTATAAAAATTCTTTTATAAATCCGTTTATTTATCGTATAACTTATTTTAACCGTAACTTTTTTGTTATAAAAATTCTTTTATAAATCCTTTTATTTATCGTATAACTTGTTTTTACAGTAACTTTTTCGTTATTTATTATTATGTAATAAAAACCGTTTTTTCAATTTCTTACTTTACATGCCGATTCGTCTTGAGATGTAGTATTTTATAAAAATATAAAATAAATACATTTTTATATGAATTTTTGACAGAAACATTGAATGGCTTTATTAAGTCCATATTTAACCTTTGTTTTTATACTTTCAACTTTGTAATCAAAGTCACTATCTTCACAAGTCTATAATACCATATATGTTATAATGACAAACAAAATATTAGAGTCCATTAGTCCAACTATATTTCCATTTGTCCAAGTTACCAAAGTCCATATTAACCACTATAAACCATAAGATTTCTTTACGAACACCTTAATTACTTAGTGTTTTTACATAATCATTTTTTTATAACCTAAACCATAAGAGTACAACACTTATAATAATCTCATTTTAACATGATATTACCCTTAACATGACATGTGTATAAGAGTACAAATTCATAATCACAAGTAAAAACACATTTTACATGTTAAAAAAAACATCTTAATGGTGATTTCACTACATAACATCATATATACATATAACCATGAAAATTAAAAGTTAAAGGCTTTAGATAACCTTAGTGAGATGATATATGATGATGAGTTATAAGTGCTAAACCCTTGTTTAGACTTTAAACTCAAGCTTATAACCAAGAAAACCCTAGTTTTCCAAATATAAACCCTAGCTTCCTTTTCTTGATAAATACTTGTAAATGGTTAATCAAGGCTTGCAAACACCTTAGTATATCTTAGGAAGGATGTGTAATGGCTTGTATAGGTTGAAGAAAAATTTGTATGGATTATTATATAAGGGGTGTTTGAGCCGTGGCTTATAAAGAGCAAAAGGGGAGGGATTTTGATCTTTTTCACTAAGTGTTTTGCATATGTATGTGTTTATTTCTCTTCATACTAGCTTATATATGGTAAGACTAGTCAATAAAGATGCAATAGTGGTCATGGAGACATAAGGAGGGTCTTAAGGGTCCTTATGGTCAAGGTGAGACATTTAGGCTAGGTTTTAATTGCAAGGGTGATGTACAAGACCAAGTTGGTGTATTTTGTGTGCTTCTTGTCTCCATGTTGTTGTTTAGCCGTGGGTTAGGAGGGGGGAGGGAGTATATGTTTTATTTTTCTAGCTAATTTACTTGTATGAAATGTTACTTGTAGTTTAAAGTCATTTATAAAATGTAGTTGTATACAAATGGTAACATGTAGACTTTTGTTAGTTGGTTTTGTAGTAATATGTATATATCAAAGTAGGTATAAAATCCCGTGAAATTGACCAAATTACCCCTTAAACTAGAGAGTATAAAATGTCAATCTTCACCATGAGAATTACACAAACCAAAGATACCGGAAGTAATAACCACTTTAGAAAAGTAATCAATACCCGGGTCGTAAATTCCTCGAAGAAAACGTGAATTGAAATTCTAGGAAGATTCGGATTCAAGTCAAGAATGCTAAAAACAATTATCTAGCACGAAAAATTAATAGACGAAAATTAATAACGCAAGCTAAAACTAGAAATTCTAAAAAATATAACACTATGGCTATTCAAACAATTTTCTAAAAATTCTAGACTTAAAAAGAAAATTTAAGCAAAAAGAATTTTTAGTTTTCAACAATTTTCCTAATTTTTATGATTTTTTAAAGATTTTTGTATTTTAAAAGTGAAAATTAAATCCTAAAAATATAAAACTAATTGGAAAAATAAAAAAAAATAGTGTTGCCTAAGTAGCGAATAGACCACTAATGCCTGAATTATCATGAACCGTCAATTGCTTAACGCTGAGCGCGGACTGGTAAGTGAGTCGCCGGATGTTGTAAAATAAAATCTATTGAGATAATTATCCCTACCGGCTAAGTAGCGCTACCATATACGAGGTCGAACAACAGATAATACCAGTCGGAATGTCAATAGGTGATCCTGGTCAGATACCTTTAGGGCACGGAATACTATTTGGCATATAAAATGCTTCATTTTAAATTGAGCTTCGGTGTCATGAGCTTAGTGCAAACGTAAATGCTTTTTATGTAAGTTGAATCTGTTATAACTATCACGTGCGTACTGTAAACTTGTGGTCCACTTTTAATACTAAATTCAAACCTATGAATTCACTCAATTTTATGTTGACATTTTTAGCATGATTTTCTCAGGTGCTTAACTATGGATGTCTTTGCTTGCTGTTGGTGTTGCCTTGCATTGACGATTTTTCAAGAATTATTATTATCTATGTTAACATCGCTGTCAAACTTTAAAACCTTTTATTCGCTTCCGCATATTATCGTTGGGCCTATGCAAAAATTTAACTATTTTAATCAATGCAATGATGTTGGATTTTTAAACGTACCCTTAGAGGTCGTTCTTTGTATCTTGTGTGATGTGTATTATGATGTCACGCCCCCAGACACGTGTTTTCCGTCTAGGCCCCATTTGGGGTGTGACAGTAGCTTACAAGGTGGTGTGTCATAGAGGTGATTAGGATTTTAGTTTAAGTTTAAAATAGGTTAAAATGAAACAAAAGGGTGTCAGGTTAGATTTTATTTCAGGTTAGGGTTTTTTGTTATAAATTTGAGTTAGGGTTAGGGTTTAAGATAGTTTAAGGTTTAGGATCAAGGTTTAGGATTAAGATTAGGGTTTAGGATTAAGGATTAGGGTTTAGTTTTAAGGTTTAGGGCTTTGTTTTAGGTTTAAAATGAAATTAGGGTTTTTGGGTTTTGTTTAGGGTTTAGAGTTTTAGATTAGGGTTTTAAGATGATTTAGGGTTTAGGTTTGGGGTTTAGAAGTCATCCATTAAGTGTTTGTACCTTGTGCTAGAGTGGCGGTAAGAAACTAAAGTGATTTAGGAGGTAAAATGAGCTAGTTTGGTTTTCTTGCATTATTGACTTGTACATTAAGCTTAAATGAGTTGTACATTGCTAGAGAAATTATATTTCTAATGTTGGTGCATTGTACACTTGTACACCTGTTGGAAGGCTTCACATTCATTTTACAATGTATACATACATACATTAAGGGTTTGTGATAGAAACGTTAACGATAAATCTATTTTGATATAACGTTTAAATGGTACTTTAAATGGATCATGTACTTGCTAAAATGAATATTAAAAATATAGAATGACATATTAGGATGTTTACCTGATATATACATAATATAAATGGCATTGGTAGAGGGTTGGCGTGAGCTCATTTACTTTTAGAGAGCAGTTACTTGCATAATGAGATAAAGCAAAATTTTCCTTGTAAAAAGGTGATATATATATAATAGATGGATATTATAGTGCATCTAATTTAAGTCGATGGATTAATTAACATTGATGAAAATTACGGTTTGTTATCGATAATATGGTCCTTGAGAGCTCTTTAGAACAGCATGAGACAAATGTAGTGCAGGTGAAATGCTAGGATTCAAAATTAGGCTTTACAATAAGGGTAGTGTTCGTAAATATGAGCTCCTAACTTTTGACATTTTGGGAGGAATAGTTTTGAAGATGGGCCAAAAATTCGAACATATTTTGATGTAATCATCGAATTCAG
Source organism: Tanacetum coccineum (assembly GCA_026074375.1). Lineage (NCBI taxonomy): Eukaryota > Viridiplantae > Streptophyta > Magnoliopsida > Asterales > Asteraceae > Tanacetum > Tanacetum coccineum. Next base: position 114,233 of record BQNB010003036.1, read on the forward strand.
GGGCGACCCTCCTCAGAGAATCAGCAAGCTTCATCAATAATATATGTCTTTACAATTCCATTTATTGTTTATCTTCGGTCAGCCAGGGTTCTATCCAGACTTGGTATTGAAACCTATAGATGGTAGGGGCATAGGTAAAAAAAAGTACCAGTTACACCCACGAGTTAAAGAATTTGGGCTTATCTTCAGAGGTGGCCGTTTGTTTCAACAGTACATTGTTGCTGTCTTTGGTGCAATTGAGTAGAGTCGCCTCGACTGGATACATAAGAATCAGAATGATCTTAGATCCGATTACCTGCTAGGTTTGTATGATGCTGTTTCCCGAGGGGATCGTGAAGGGATACAAGCTGGATTGATGATTATGCTACCAAGAACATTTACTAGAGGACATAGATTTGATGAGACAAAATAAATAAAAGAATGAAACATAAGGACTTAAATGCAAAGCTGTAATTCTTCAAAAGATGGAAGATTTTGAAGATTTTGGAAGATCTCCTTAAGAAGATAAAGATATCAGAAGATATTTCTTAATGTTTAAAAGATTACTTGTTTAAATCTTAATGTTTAACTTCCATTGTAAGTCATTATCTCTCTAATATAAAGAGATCATAGACAATAGTTTTTAGCATCCATAAAAAAAAAAGAAAAGTTTGAGTGATAACACAAACAAATACAAAGTATACGTCTAGTTAGTTGTGAAAGCCTTTAAGGACAAGGTGTTCATGATCCTTTTTACAGTTAGGTTAAACGTATAATCATGATCAAATAAAATTGATGCTTGGAGAAACGATTGAAATAAAACCCTTGTTTCAAATAACATTGATGTACCTATATTATTGCGATGTGCATATTTTTTATCATTGTTATTGTTTAATCCTAGAATTTATAACTTTCTACATCAAACGGTTCTTAAACAAACTAATGATGCTAAAAAAGAAACTCCACAGTAAGACTCACTTATGTTCATTCGAACTCCGATGACCTCTTCTACTTTCGGCTTCTGCTGTGCCATCAGAAAGGGTGTAAATCCCCAACTGAAGTATGAACTGTTAATGGGAAAGTGTTACCAACTTATAGGGCTACATGTGAAGCCTTAGGTTTGCTTGGTGACGACAAAGAATGGGACATCGCCCTTGAAGAGTCAACTGTGTCAGCGTTATCCACCAAAGTGAGAACCCTTTTTGGTCAGATTCTGATATACTGTGATGTGTCAGATCTACCTAAGTTGTAGAGAAAACACTGGACAACAATGCAAGATGACATCCCAGCCAAAGTATTAGAGGCAAAAGGCATTCTAAACTACCATGTTAACACTCCTGAGTTACAAGACTATATTTTATACGAGCTGGAAGCAATACTAAATGGATTTAGAAAATCTATCACAGAGTTTGGGCTGCCACCTCCTCTAGAGCGTCTGCTTAAAGATCTAAAGAACAAACTCCTTATGGAAGAGAGAAACTACAAACGCGATCTGCTTATGCAAGATGCTGCTCATTTTGTCCCAAAAGTGAATCATGATCAGAAACAAATATACAACCTGATTATAAACGCAATTGAAGAAAGTCAACAGGAGCTATTATTTGTCTACGGTCATGGTGGAACAGGGAAAACATTTCTTTGGAAAACAATCATAAGTTCGCTTAGGTCCCAGGGAAAAATTGTTTTGGTTGTAGCCTCATTAAGTTTCGCGTGTCTACTTCTGCCAGCTGGACGGATAGCTTATTCTAGGTTTAAGCTTCCACTAGACCTAACCAACGAGTCTATTTGCCACGCCAAAAAACATAGCCAGTAGCAAATCTCTTAGTTGAAACAGACCTTATTATTTGGGATGAAGCTCCGATGAATGACAAGCGTTGTTTCGAAGCACTGGATAGAACACTTAGAGATCTCATAAATGCACCTGAAATCCTTTTTGGAGGAAAAACATTTGTCTTGGAAGGCGACTTTTGGCAAACCCTGCTAGTAAAAAAGGTGTTACAAAAGAAGAATTTATCCATGCTTCCATTGCAGAATCTTACTTATGGTTACACTTCAAAATTTGCACACTCAAAGAGAACATGAGACTTCTGAGATCTAGTCTAGGTAATGAAGAACGAGAACGGTCTAAAGTTTTTGCTAAATGGCTTCTTGACGTGCGCAACGGTGAAATAGGCGAGCCTGACCAAGAAAATGATGAAGACACCTCTTAGATCACAATTCCACAAGAATATTGTCTTACCCCCGGTGAAAAGGGATTGTCAGAACTCATTGATTTCATCTATGACGACACCACCCTAAAGGCATCAACTGCAGGTGCTCTCCACGAGAAAGCAATAGTGTGTCCCAAGAATGACACTACAAACGCTGTGGATGCTAACATTTTATCCTCAATTGAAGGTGTAACAAAAACATATTTAAGCAAGGATGAAGCAATCCTAATGGGTAGAGAGACAAGTGAAATAGAAATGCTTTCCCAATGGAATACCTAAACACCATTACATTTCCTAGCTTCCCACTCCATGATGCTTCGAAATGTAAACTTGTTAGGAGGTTTATGCAACAGTACAAGAATGATAGTCACATCCTTGATGTCAAAGCTAATTGATGCACAGATCAATACAGGAACAAGAATCGGTGAAAAAATTTTCATACACAGAATTCCTGTAACCCCCACCCAACGTACATTGGATTGCGCAGCAGAAATTAGCAATTGGGCGTTACTAAATCGCATCCTTCACTACGATAATAGAAAACGACCCAAATGAGACGTTTAAACCAACATGTGTTCCATTATTAATCAGAGTTAAAATGCGTTAGGTCCCCAAAGAATCGCAACCACCGTCTATTACAGTATTTGAAAATGATTGTTTCAAATAAAAGACATTGTTTTAAACATAACATAAGATATTGTTTTTGAAAGACCGGAACACACAAGAAGTCTTTCCATAAAATCCATCACACGCACGACACCTCCACACCATCATTTTCATCAACCTTGGTTACCTGGGATAAAACATATTTAAAATGTCAACAACAAAGTTGAGTGAAATTCATAAAGTTTAAAATAATCATCAAGTAATAAGCTTTGAACACATGATTAGTTCTCGGGAAAATAATGCAACGAATGCAATGTATAGCAACTTCTTTTCTTTCACGCAATAAGCTCATGACACCGAATGTTAATAGTACATATGGCATTTCATATGTTAGTGTGCCCCAAAACATGGTATTATTGTCATATACCTACTAATTTCTAAATACAAAATGTCCGTTTGACAGGGTGGTCACAACTGATTCATACCTCGGACAGGGTTGTCAAACCCAATAGATCTATTTAATGCATTAGCGTTCACCTCGCAAGGCAATTAAGGGTTCGTGAAATAAGGGACTTCGACAATAGCTACTTATGCAGAAACAATCTCATAATAGGGTCCAGCATACCATAAAATCATATGTGTTCAATTTATAATACAAACATGTATCCCTCTCGCGGGTTTAAAAACATTTAAAATAGTTCAAAAGCGAGGCTATGAACTCACCTTAATCAAAAGATCCAAATCAATCAAGTCAATCAAGCGCAAGTACTTCACGTCTTAACCGCGACCTATATAATACGTATATAGCGGTACGTGACTAAAAGTATATTAAATCATATAATGCATACTTGCTTATATATGTATATAACATTCTTACGTATATACAATCATATACTACAATCTCCATGTGTGACGCAAAACATTTCACTTTGACGCACTTTATCACTATTGCGACATTTTCCATAAAGTTTCTATTTTTAGAAAGTTACCGAAAGTAAGGATAATATAATCTGAACTTCATATTTCATTACAATTTAACTAAAATTACGAACCCTTTGCTTATTACAAACAATATTTAAAAGTATACGCAAGTTTGACTTTCAAAAGTCAAACTTCGTAGTTGACTTTTTACCCCAAAAATAATCAAACTTGACTTGGCCGTAAAACGTTCGTTTTTAGGAGTTACAAGGCCCACCTTATATCAAAACGAACCTTAGAACATCCATTATCATATTAAAAAGCCTAATTTAGATTTCAAAATTTTCTTGACTCGCTACGATCAAGTCAAACTTTCTGGTCAAACTTGGTCAACCCAAAATCCACGAAAATGACATTTTTGACATAATCCGACTTTTAAAATACGCTTAACTAGTCTATATAATTATACCAAAATCATCACACTTTGGTCAATAACCAAATACACTTTTAATAATTTACGCACTTGAATCATCTAACAATAATCATATACATGTAATATAACTACATAAATTAAACAAGAAACATAACTAGAATACTCACAAAGCTAGAACAAAAATTAA
>BQNB010003037.1:10922-44939 GCA_026074375.1 Tanacetum coccineum
ATATATTGTTTGTTCTTATCTTCTATTGTAAGCCTTGGTATCTCTCTATATAAAGAGATTATCAGGCATATGGTTTAGATGTTCATCCATAGAAAACTAGAGCTCTGATACCAATTGTGGAGTCTAAATAATCTGATAGACTCTAAGATAGTTTAAGCTCGAGATAGGATAGATCTCATCTAGGATTATCATCTAAGAGTCTTAATAAATTTCTCAACAGTCAAGTGAATGCTAATGATAAAAATGGTTTAGGATATGGCACACAAATGGATGAAATGAGTAACAAGTTTGAAACTGATAGTGAGATTAGTATGAGTATTTTTGAGGTCAGATCAAGTGATGAAGAGATCACATCAGCAAATAATAGGTTCTCTAAAGCAGATGGGTATCATACTGTTCCCCCTCCTATAATAGGGAACTTCTTAACTCCAAGAGCTAACATATCATTTGCAAGTTTAGATGAATTTGCCATTAGGAAGAAAATCATTAAGTCAAAAACAACTGAGCTTAAAACTGCCACTAGTAAATCTAAAACTAGTGAGACTGTAGGTAATACAAATGAAGTAAATATTGAAACACCTAAGTCAGTCTATGAATCAGTTGTGTCTACACCAAACATTAATAGAGAAAAAGTCATCATTGAGGATTGGAACTCAGATGATAAGGATGATGTGTCTGAAGTTATTCCTAAAACTCAAACAGTTAAAACTCAAGTTGATAAAATTGGTCAAATTTCTAAGAAAGAAGGAATTGGATTTAAGAAAATAAAAGCTTGCTTTATCTGTAAGAGCATTGGCATTTTAATCAGAGATTGTGATTTCCATGAGAAAAGAATGGCTAAACAAGTTGAATTAAACAAACTAAAGGGTAAGGGTACTGGTCAAGGGGAGAAAAGATGAGTATGGAACAATGTGCAAAGATTAAATCAACAAAACAACTTTGTTCCAAAAGCTATACTAACTAAAACTTGCAGGTTTCTAGTTAATGATGCTAGACAAAATCTTTCTAGTCAAGCAACAACAACTAGTACTGCTAGGAAAGTTAATACTGCTAGACCCATTGTGAATGAAATCAGACTAAGAAATAACCTTTTTAAGTCTCATTCACCTAATAGAAGGCCAACAGCATCAAAATCTAATCCTATTAAGGTAAATGGTGTTAATACTGCTAAGGGAAATGCAGTAAAAAGTAATGTCAAGGGAAATTGGGAAAATGTTGTTAAGCCATCAGCACGTTATGAATGGAGACCAATAAATGTTTTAGACAATGTGTCAAAAGACAGTGCATCAATGATCTTGAAAAGGGTTGACTATATTGATGCACATGGTAGATCCAAGTCAGTAATGGCTTGGGTCTTTAATAGAAATTAATTCTCTTATCTAGTGTGTAGGGCATTCCATAAACATATTTACAGGATAAAGGTTTGCTAATCTGCTTGGAATTAAAATAAATGTTGCTAATTGATATTGGATGAGAAAATGAATGGAGGCATCTCTTAAGAAACCCTAAGCTTTGAAAATTTCTTGTATTCGGTTCTTTGATAGAAAAAGAAGCAGAAGGTTTCTGATTTAAGTATGATACATGTATGAAAGTAGTTTTGGTAATTAATTCATGGACTGAGTATTTGCATCCGATGGCATTAATTTGGACGTGGTGATGCTAAGGTAATACTGCTAGCAATAACATACTTTATGTTGTTAGCGTTGATCGATATCGTATAAGCACGTCATTTTGGTTCTTGGATGGATTTGGATTTCGGACAGAACTATTTTTCAATTAGTTTATTCTTATTGATTTATGGCTTGTATTTTTGGAGATTTATTAAAGATGTGATTACGAAGACGATTGAATATTGCTTATTTGATGTTGTAGTTGGGTTTCACAGGTGCGTGTCTTATGATATCTTAAAGTTGTGTATATAGCAGGACATTGACTTTAAAAATAACTTGTTCATGCTTACAATGGTGTGACGAAGACTTGTCAGAATCTAGCAAAGGTGTGTGATCTTTCTTATGGTGCTCAATGCTCATATTTGCTATCACTTAGTATGTGTCTCATTGAAGATGAAGATTTTTGTCAAGAGGTTACAGTCTACTTATATTTCACAGATTTATTTATAAGTTCGACGTCACGTGGATAGTGCAAGACATAAGACACAAGTTTAGGAGATTCTACTTCTTCATCAAATTCGTTATACTTAGTTTTATTCATCAGTGATCACTACGTAGAGCCTACAGAGTTTGAGATTCAAGAGATGGTAAACATATGAGTTTCAGTGGAAGCTTATTGTTAACATGTTTAACCATCTACATGCACCACTTGAGGGGAAGTGTTTCGTTACTACTGCTAGTCATTTATTACTACTGCCAGTTTAAATTTCTACTACTTAAGTTCATTATTTGTATTGAGCTTTATGGAGGGTAATTTAAGTATTGGAAGGCTGGATTGGTAGTGTGGTATATGATTTATAGTTGTTATGATCCAAGTTGCATATCTTCAGAAGACCCCTATTGGATGAAGACAAAAAAGGGAAGAAGATTACATGTTCATTGATTTGCAGCTTATTTATGTGTGGTGACATGTTCAAGGAGATCTTAAGTCAAGGGGAAGCATTGAAGATTTTGTTTCATTTAGAGAGATGATTACATCTAAACTTCTCTAGTTAAGGGGAAGTTCGTACGCGACTTTATTTGTTTGTCATCATCAAATAGGGGAAGATTGTTGGGATTCTAGATTTGATGAGACAAAATAAATATAAGAATGAAACAAAAGGACAAAAATTGTAATTACAAAAATCTTCAGGCTGGTGGAGAATATGAAGATAAAGATACAGAAGATATTAGAAGATATTCTTAAATGTTTTAAATATATTGTTTGTTCTTATCTTCTATTATAAGCCTTGATATCTCTCTATATAAAGAGATTATCAGGCATATGGTTTAGATATCCATCCATAGAAAACTAGAGCTCTTCCAATGAGAGTCTAGATAGTTAGATAGCATAGTCGACTGATGAGAGTCGAATAATAAAAGGTGTGTGTGTGTACACCATAGTTAGATAGTTAGTTAGTAGCCCCAAGTTATAGTTGGGGTAATAGAGAAACACATGAATAATAAAACCTTGTTAAACATCATTGTTCTTATTGTTATTATTCTGCTGCATATTGTTAATCTTTGATGTTTATAATCCTAGATGAGATCTATCCCATCTCGAGCTTAAACGATCTTAGAGTCTATCAGATTGGAGGCCCGTTTGGAGGACAATCGGTCCACCACAACCATCGCTAAGCCAAATGACCTGGTACATGTTCAACATCTTGAGGAAACAACTTTTCATAAGTCTAACAAGGTGAAAGAAACAGAGGCTCGTGTTGAGGCAACTGTGCATAAAGAGAAGGCAACCACAGAGAAAGAGGAGACCATTAAAGAGACAGCAGATACCCTTACATCATTGCAAAGTGAAGTAGCTTCACTTGAGGCAAAAGGGTTCTTAGATGCTAATGAAGAGATCAAAAAAGATCATACACTAGTTCATGAGTTGGAGAAGCAGGTGAAGAAACTTTTAATGGAGTTACAATTAAAGAACAACGTTAGGGGGGCTTTAGAAACCAAGGATTTAAAGAAGATGATGATTGATTTAAACCCGACGCTTCATGATCTTCAAGAAGTTAAAACCAAGTATGCTCTAAAAATTGATGATGAGGAATTTAAGAAGGCTAAGTCCGAAGCGACCAGAAACATTAGAAAACTAGAAAAGGTTTATGATGCTTGGCTACCACCCTGGCTTGTATCTCGTTTAGTTGTTTATCAGCCTTATGTGAAGAACCATTGGAAAGAATTCATGTTTATTCAAGAAAGAATATGGGATCCTCGGAATCAAGATATATTTTAGACATCACCTTGAGGACAAGGTGGTTGTGAAGAAGTGGGGAATGATACGCCCATGGTTTGGATAACTATCATAGTTATTTATGTTTAGGATATGTGTTGAGTCGTATTAGGAAAGTCAATAATTTGTGTTAGGAAAGTGTTAAGTCAGTGTTTATCTTGTAGTTGGCTTATGATCCAAGCCATGTCTTTTATTCGGTATATATACCGAATCATTCTTCATTATTCAATCAATCAAATTAAAGATCAAAATATCTCTCAATCTTCTCTTTATTTTTTGACAGAGCCAACACACGCTTGAAGTGGTGCCTTATCCCGATACAACCCCAAACCGGGTTGTATCAGTGTAACATTAAAAGACATGGATATCATGTATGTATGAAAAAAATAATTCAAATGTTAGTCATGGATGAGTGTTGAGAGGAGAAAGGTTGGTGTGTTATAAATATCAAAATTTGATTGTTTGTCGCCAACATTGTAGTATATCGCATGTGCTAAGTGACGAATTATGATGTGTGACAAGATTGACGAAACTCGGGTAATAGTTACTCAAACACCATAGCAAGTGGATGACAAATATTATCATGTCACACCCATCGTGAAAATTCGCTAATGTATCGTAGAATTTCATGAGTTTTATTGATTATATTATGAGTTTTTGAAATACAATTCGAAACCATATCGAAATCAATCACAAATTAAAAAGGAAAGTATTTTGGATTAAATGTTATACTTTTAATAGCTCAAAGGTATGGGGCACACCATAAAATGCAATAAATGAACATTAAGTTTTCTTTTAAATCAAAAAATGCATTGAAAAGACATCAATTAAACTTTAAAATTACTTTAATTAAATATATTTAATTAGTTTTTACTTTAACGTTTTCATTTATAAGGAGAGCTAAACATGTGCCCACTGAGCATATATTAGCAAAACCAAAGGTTTTTTTACGGAAGTTTTGTAAAAAAAACATAGAAAGTCGAATGGTGCACTTTTGAGACTCTTGCCCCCGATAGAGTGTAACTGTTTGGCACTAGCTTTTTGAGAGCTTTTTAGAAGCTATTAACTTTTTATTTTGAAAAAAAAATCTCTCACTTCAAATAACTTTGTTTGGTATGAATAATTAGAGCTTTTAATTTGGCAAAACATCTCCTGTTTTAACAACTCAAGAAAGAAGCGTTTAAAATTGTTTGAAGCTTTTTGGATTAAAGATTACATCTATACCCCTACCTTTAGTCACAACGTGATGCATTTCAATTGTTGACCTTCGAATTTAATTCAAGGCCTTGGTTATTTCTTGTCTTTAAAGTTTAATCCATCATGAAACCAAACGAAAAGTTGTAATACAACAGCGACGGAGTCTGGATTATAGTCATGGATGGGCCAAATAGTAAATGACCACTAAACAAAAATGTGACATTATTCAAGAATAACTTAATTCTAATCGCTGCAACTAGATAACTCCAAAAACACGTAAGAAGTATACGATATTTATAGTGAATATAAGAAAGATCATAATAACTCCATTATGATCGTTGAACGCGACTAAACTTTCGAATTTTAACTCCTTACTCTTTCCCACCGTAGATCTCCAGTAGAAAGAGGGTAAAATAAAGTTGATGGTCTAAATCTATATGCTTAAAATAAAGTAGATGATAATAAACCTATCTCAATACAAGAATGATGTGATATGAAACAATGATAAGTAAGAAAAATAATTGATGGAACATGTTCTATTTTCATCAATAATGACACATGATTAGTCGTCATAATGTAACACTCTAATCTAACCAAGATCAAGTATGACGTAACTCTTTCTTTAAGCTCCAATCAAGTTAATAATAAATTGTTGCCTAGTTGGGGGGCCAAACACATCAAAATAGATCAAGTGGTTCAATTGTCCATTAAAATATAGGCTATTACCTAACATTGCTGGACCTCTTGGGTTGACCTTGGCCCACCCTACTGCATACATACCACATTTCAGATGATGTTTTTATACTTCAGTTCAACGAATATCAATTCTTTCTAGTGATGATTTACGTAAGTTAATTTAGTGAATTTTATATGTATTTAAAATACCTAGCAAATATACGTTCCAGAGTAACCAAGTTTTCTAGAAGTATAAAATTTGGTTTTATTGTTTTTTTTAAAGACAACACTATTCAGGGGGCGCTTGGTTGAAATGAAAAAAATAAAAAAGGCAATGATAATAATAATACAAAGGAATACAAAGATTATCTTATTGTGTATGATGTAGCTTGGTTTAAATGTCAAGGAGTAAAAGTGATTTATGCTTATTATGACACTTCTATCTTCTTTTAAACACAATTGACGGAACAATAATAAAAAACTAATTTTGTTATAGTGACTTCTAACTAGCACTCAACCAAAGCAAATTTGATATGAAACAACAAAAAATTATACTGTACAAAGAATCGTATTGCAAAAAACCTTAAATATTAATGAAATCAATGAATGCCTCAAGTCTCAGCAAACTCCAGTTCTTAAAAAATGTGTTAAACTACGTGCACTAAGAAGTTATTACATTTTATAGATGGGTGAATGTCATAAAATACCAACGAAGTCTCAAAATTGTCCCGACTTTACCAACGAACTAAATTTCGTTTCTTTCTACACACCACTAACTTATCCAAATTTGTTCGCAAATCAACCATATCAAACAAAATTTACTGACATCCGGGTAGTTTTACCCCTCCACGCTGACAACAATTAATATTATTTTAAATTAAATTAAAGAACAAGTCAATTCCATATCAGCATTCCACCCATAAAAGTCAAGTGGGTCAAATCTTTTTTTCTTTTTTTTCTCTCCATAATTAGTGAGGCATTTCATCAAACAACAACTGGTGTTGTTTGATCGTAACGCCTTGAACATCCGATTATGATTCTTGAAGGAAGACAATAATATAATGCATCATCTTCTTCAATCGTAACCCCTTGAACAACCGCTAGCTTCACCATTGTTCCACTAACACCACCTTGCTTCTCCCTACATCCAAGAAGACCTATCAATAAGTACACTGGATCAATCCACTTCTCACAACACCCCTCACGGGTCAGATAACCAACAAAGATTTAAGTATTTGCAACATCACTTCATTCTCCAATCACTAAAATAGAGTTTTCCTAACGAGAATCAAATCAGAAACACTCAAATACCACGTTCTCATCCCATATGCTGTAGAAATTCTTTCCAACCATACGTCTTTAGTATCAGAAACAGTGTCGCTTTCACTCTCTTCAGCTTCGTCCAATGGAAGATTCAAGTCAAAACAAGATTTGATTTTTTTGACTTTGGGTACCAATATATCGAATTCGCCGATTTCTCTACCACGTGCATACTCTTCCTTGATCAATGTGGTTCTAGAAATACTACAGTCTGGGGTCCTCTTGGGTCAACTCCTCAGGCAATAGATCTTTGATGGTTTTTCCCCTAAATGATGGACAGAAAGTTTTACACGAACTTGATGATATAAAATGGCCCCGTGATGACATATCTGATTTTTCAAAGTTTCAAAAGAACGATGAGAAAGATTATGGGATGCTGAGTGATTTGATCAAAATGCATTCTGTGTAGATTTTATTATTTTATAAAGATAATGAATGGTGGTGGTGGGTGAAGGTGAAGAAAAAGAGGAAAAGATATAAGTGAATGTTAGTCATTTCGAGTTTTATAATAAGGGTCGGGGTTATAATGGATTGCGGGTTAATGAGGTGGATACATAGCCACGCTGGACAAGTTGTTATCACATTTGGTAAAAATAAAAAATAATAAAAACGACGTGGATAACTAGCCGGTTATATTGGTCATATTGAAAATACATTAAAATAGTAATGAAATCAATGATGCCTCAAGTCTCAGCAAACTCCAGTTCTTAAAAAATTGTTAAACTATGAGCACTAAGAAGTTGTTACATTTTATAGATTGAAGAAATATATTGAAAACCAAATGTGAGAATCAACAAATCCAAACATAATGACGAATATGAAAAAATATGGTGGTGGAGGGTAAAAAAAATTGTCAGTTATGGGAAAGTGAAGATAAAATTTCCATACCCCACAAATTGTTGAGGAATTGTGGATTAACCACTATAGGGTAATGGATGATTGCATTACCTCTAATCAACCATCATTTTTAATTACCATATCCATTCCTTAGTATCTATAACCTCCAACCAAACACCCCCTAAAAGAAACAAAGAAACAAGTGTTATAAATTACAATGACGCTCATTTTTAAAATAAAGAACTACGATTTTTATTAATATAACAAGCATAATAGCCCGCACGTTGCTGCGGGGCTTCATTTTTTTGCAAAATAAAAAGTGAAGTTTCATTTGCTAGTCTATATAAACAAAACAAAGTGAAAAAACATAAATGTAGAGTAACTTTTAAGAAATTGAAACCCAAACATGTTGACGTTTAAATTTGCGACCGTCACTTAAATCAGTTTCATAGTTCAGTAAGAGGTGTCTTTGGATGACGTAAATTAACAGATATGAATATAATTTCTTATTAGCAGTGCGTAATTTTAATTATTATACATATAATTATTAAAGTTTTTCTCGATAATAATTACAATGAAAAATACACTTACGATCCAAACACCCTTATATAAAATGCATAAATGCATGGGCCTGAAGCAAACCAAGAAGATAACATAACTAAATCATTATAATACATATTATAGTAGGCTACTAAAATAACGAATCATGTGTTTGGGTGTATGATGAACATAAAAAACTGGTACAAATGTCTTATAATTTTTCTTTAGATACGATATCCAACCCGTTTGAAATAAAAGATTATGCAACATATTTTTAGGTAAATAAATATGTGCAGATACAGTAAAACATTACCTTGTCCGTTTTAATTACGGTTAGCCAATTTCGTAATCGGCATCCCAAAAATGTTCGGATTTCGGGATTGCCTTTTAGTACTTGCATGCGGTCAGTGACTGTGGAAAGTTCTGATTACCGTTGTAGAACTCTTTGCAACCAGGATTGTAATATACTTATCCAACTTTCTTTTGCCTTTAGCAAGCGACGAATTGGATTGCCCATGGCTTTCGGATGATGATTGATGTTGCACTGCAATGTATTAAAAACATAATGCTGTACTGCTACATGTTTCTTGTTCCTGTAAATACAACTTGAAAAGTGTCATATGCTGGTAAACAGTTAATTAACATGGCATGTTGTTAAGACGATTACATTGTTTATTAACATGGCATGTTGTTAAGACGATTACATTGTTTGTAATGTTTGTCTTGTCTGTTATTATAAATAGTTCTAAACTTGCTACCTGCATTTATATATCTGTACTTTATGAGGGCTTTACATGGATACTAAGCTTATGCCCACACAATGAGGTTAAAGCGTCGGACAAACATCCGCAAGGTATAAATTTAAATGATTTACTGCAAATAATTAATGATTTTTCCGTGGCAGCCAACTTCAAAACTTGATTTTTTGTTTTTCAAACACGTTAAGAAAGGTATTTTGGTCTGTACATGGTTCGTTCGAATGCAAATGTCGATGCCATCCAAACATTGACCATGACTTCCAAATGGAAATGAAAATGTCGATGCCATCCAAACACTCACCATGACTTCGATACCAAACCCAAGAAATTGGAGTTTTCAGCCAATTGTTTCAACATCAGCAATCCAATGCCTTTCGAAGATGATTTTTCAAATTTTAATATCCAACATAAGTAGATTAAGCACATACCTGGAATTTAATTATGACCCACAACATCCGCTGTAAGTTACTTTAGCTATCTGCATCAAGTTAACTCTAAGTTAGAGAGTTTCAAAGTTTTGACCTTGTTTCAAAATAGAGAATCAGTGGACATTTAAACACAACTTTAAAAAAGAAACTGTTATTACAAAATCAGTTATGAGTAAAACATAATGAAAGATTATGATTCAAGCATCAAAACTGAACCATTGGAACAAATCTTTAAAAAGGAAATTGAATCGAAAAAATACTGATTTTACTATTTGAAAGCAAATATACCAACGAAATTTGTGTTTGTTACCTCCATCCTCCAACAGCATAGATCGAGTATCCAGAAACAAAAAGAATCTTGGTGTGTGTTCTAGAGATGGGAGGCCGGTGGAATTTAGTCATGGGGATGAAGATGGTTCTGGAGAAGTGGGTCAACGTATGGGCTGGACTAACACAAATGGGCTGGACCATGAACAGTGCTATAGATGAACAGTAAAATACATCTCTAATGATTATATATATAATATAATATACCTTATAGTGCCATTGTTGTTGACAACTGGAAGCTTGTGTTCGACTCCCATCACCCAAACGCAAGTTTTACCTACAAATGCAACAACATATACGTATCAGCTGGTGCAACTAACATGGGCATTTATGTAGAAACATGTTGTTTTTCAATTCATATATAAAAAGAAAAGAAAGAAAGAAGACACGTATGAAGGTAAAAATACTTATCATGTCCAGTAGGCAGGAAATCTCGAACAAATACGTAATAAATTTGGCTCAGAGTAATTGAGGTGGCGCCTGCGATCATGGAGGTTATTGAGGCAAGCAATACTCGCACACTGCCATCCTTTCACTGTCCGTGGCAACACAACATATTCGAAAGATCATCACAACCAAGTAAAATGCATTCAATATTCAACCATAACCGGGTCACGTTACTTCGCCCAGATACCATCACAGCAACCCGACTGGATTAACAGGCCAAGAACATCAAGCCAAAAAAAAAACCGGAGGCCGACATATCAAAATGATGCGATTCCGATCACTAAATTAAGTATAAGACTCATGTATGCAAATATAGAAGCAAAACAGAACAACATTTGTGGTTGCAGCCGTAACCGGGTCATGTTACCTCGCCAAGTTACTTTGGCTGCAACAACAATCCAATTGAGGTAACCCTACCAAAATACCAGCCTTGCGTTCGTATGTTATGGCCACAAAACATATAAACGCAAACATCATAAATACTATTATTTGAGGCAGCAGACGACGTCGTTTCGTGGTGTTTGGTTCGTCATCATTCCTGAACAATTAAACAACCAAGTAAGATATGACTTCAAACGACTCAGCTTAAAACATACTGCATAAAATAGAGGGCAACGATAGGTCAACCGATCTAACAAAAACCGCAATAGTAAAAGTCCCCAAGTCTTTATACAGATTATTTATGCAACAATACAAAACTTAGAACCAATTCATGTTATTAATTTAAAAAACTAAAAGCCTACCTAATTTACATAATAGGAAGTTTGATCAATACCTAAACTCATTGGAGCCACCACCGGTAGTCGGAGTAGTTTTGCCACCTCGATAAACCGCCTTGAGCAATGTCGTGCATGACAGGCCAATGCATAGTCTTGGGTGCGCATGGATAGGAATCTTGGGTGTTCCAAACAGTAGGTGTGCTAGTTTGTTTATTGGGCACAGACGACTCACTGTTGTAGGGAATTAGATTCTTTTGCCTGTCAGACAGTGTGGATGCTGTGAATGAGTCTAGATACTTGTTTTCGCATCACTACATGTACCTATACAGAAGGAACGGAAACTGTTGAGCTTAGCTATAAGATGAAGTAACAATGATATATTGATTACGGACTTACGTGCTGCTATATTGACGGTGTTACCATTTGTATTTGCAATTTCGCGGACTATCAATGGCTTTGAAACGATTTCAGTCATTTTGTTGGAAGCCGATCCGTGTCCGAATTTATGAGTCGGTATACATTGGCTGATGTTATGTACACAGTTGTCGCAAAGTTTGTTCAAACCCTCGGAATGTAGTGTATAATTTCTCTTCCCTCCGCTCGGCAAAAGCTGCAACAACTTTTGATGACGCTGATGAAATGACATCCGCAATGAAGGTACACAGGTCCTGCGAACAGGAAAACCAAATCTATGATCATTAGAATTTATATCTGTCGAGTGTTTAAAGGGTAATAACTAAAGATCATATCACATAGAAAAACTTACACGCGAATGTTGAATTTTTTTGGCAGGATGATGGATGCAATTACCCCCAAATCCCAAAACCGACGATATAGCTTTAGGCCCTTAAAACAGAAAAACCAAACAAAAAAAGGAAAAACCGTTATCCAACCTCGAAGTCGGCGCGTAACGTTTTTGTAGATAATTACGATGCAATAAACACTTACGCTCAGATTTGTAAATGGGTCACAAAAACATGTAGATTTCATCATGGCTGCAAATAGACTTAGTTGCACAGTAGCGGTTTTTACAATGCCGTCTGGTCGTTGCCCCGCTAGGTCGCGTCATATTTTTAACGTGCCATTTCATTTCGGTCAAATTATAACAATCATCATAGCCCATTATCATATATGTAATCCCACTGAAATTTTGGACTAAAAAACCGGGCCAAATTTTAATTTCTTATTATATACATATACTAAAGGTGGCTTAAAACGACATCAGTTTGCGTAGTGTGCGCCTGTGAAGGTTGCCGAGGCGAGCGATTCTCGTTATCTGCCATCCGTCCACGTTTCGCGAAGTTAGAACATCATCAACATTTGAAAATAGGAATTCAGACATAGATGTGATACCACACACTCACCATGGCTGCAGCTACGATCTAGGTGTAGCTACCCCGCTAAGATACGGGTGTCAGTAACCAATGCTTGTTTCTACCTCCAACTGATGGTCTGCAAATATGGAAACAAAAGCAACCACTATTTTTGGCTATAACTGTACCCCAGGTGAAGTTACCTCGCCAAGATACCAGTATTCTTGGCTGCAACAATAACCTTGGAAAAGCTGCCCTGGCACAATACTAGCATCGGGACATAACGGAAACAAAACACATAAACATGGATATTCTTCATAGTTGGCCTTACAAATAAACAATACCCTGGGTGCACGCCTGTGGAGGTTGCAGAGGCAAGTGACTCTCGCTCTCTACCATCCTTCCACTTTCCGCGTTATCTTAACCAATTAAAAGCAGTTTATACCATACCCTAGGCCCCACTTTCCGCGTTGTGTCAACCAACTATCCCTGTCGAGTGCGTATAACCCATAATCAAACTCAACCATTGTAACAAAAATCCCAAAATCAAAACCCCTAATTATTTAGATAGATTATTGATGCAACAATCAAAAACCCAAAAACAATGTACATAACTAATGGGAAAAATGAGTAACAAACCTACATAATGATTTTTCCAATATGTTGATGATGCCAGCATCGCCTGGCCGCCATATGAGCATCTTTGATTCTCATATTTGTGGTTTGAAGGTTTTTTCCTCATCATCTTCTTCCTCCCTCTAATATTTAGTTCTTGAATTGAAACCATATTGATTACCGTATCTTTATCGAAGGTGGATAACTCAATGTCAGTTTTGTGGAGATTTGTCTGGAAGAATCTTAAAGGCGCTGGATGAAAGACAAAAAATTATGCACGGATGGAAATCATATAGAGACAGATATTTTACAAATGATGGGTATATTGGGTGGACCAAGATATGGGCTGGATTAAGTAGTATGGATTAGGTAATTAACAGTTGTTAAAATGCACAGTGCATTTTTCAACTGTCATGATAATATATATAATGAGTTTATTATTTATATGTTATACAATTGTTTACAATTATAAATATATGTTGTTATGTCATTTTACATCATATAATTACAAAACAACTAATTTCCCAATCACTTTTATTGAAAAAAAGAAACAACTTGTAACTCATGTTAACAGCTTGCAGTTTACAGCTTACAGCTTGCAGGATACAGCTTACAGCTAGTTTTGTCAAACATACCCTAACTAGATCATTTTTATCAAATTCCTCTTTAGATATTGAATTACTCTTGAGATTACGTGAAAAAGAGGCATTTCCGATGTTGGGATTTAATAATCTATGTAACCAATTAGCTACGAGTACGTAACGGAATGGATCTAGTTTTAGCATATAGATTAACACATAAATAAATTAAACAAGTAATTTACTAACCTTTTGTTTAATGATAAAAATCAATAAACTTACACCGGATCTTGATCTTGAAAACATAGTGGTTAAATTACCACATCTACGGTTGCTCACACAACACGTCAAACAAGTATGCCAAGATGCTAGTCTTTACTTCACGAATAAAACACCACAAACAACTAGGATTTAGTGTCTTGAATAAATACGATCGACAAATAAAAAAAAAACCTTATAGATTTTTCTTGTTGCCGATCACAGTAAACTAGGAAAGAAAAGGAATAACGCATTAACATGCAAAACATCCTTTTCATGCATACGTGTGCATGTTATGGATGAAAAGTCATGCATAGTTTAGTTAGCCAATGAGAGTCTTGCTGCCATTTGACTAAAAAAACAAACGGGAGAGAAAACGATTTGGTTATGGGTTTTATATTTGATTTGTCGTCTGTTTTATAGTATAACATGCATCGTATGTAATTTTGTGTAGGATCGGACGGGTAAGAGAGGGTATTGTTTATATAGCCTTCAAACCCTAAATAAAAACTTGTTCCTTTCTTCAAGTTATTGTCTAGGAATTCTACACTTTTTAAAACTGACACTTTGACATTTCTCCTTTTATTTAACATGTATTAATTAATTTATAACGTCTAACGGTTAAACTAATTATCGTTAAATATATTGCGCGAAACATATTATGTATTTAATGAATATAAACGAGTTACATATATTAAATACATAATAAACGTACTCTTCGTGTCTTAACGTGTGTGCCCCCAATAGGCTCACATATTTCTAATGTATAACTTGCGAAACAGACTAACATATTCCAACAGCTCCCACTTGAGAGTCGGAGTAGCTGGCTTGCAGATATACTAATAATTGGCAACGTCCAGCAACACACACAATTACCTTTAAATTAGAAATATTTGAGATAAAGTTTCAAGAACAATCTCAGCTTATAATGGTTAGTTTATTACTTGCTTTTATCATCCCTTTGTTTTAGATACCGTTAAACCATGGATATGGATCCTAACTCATTCCATATAGTTTAACTATTTAGTTTCTCGTTATAGAAATAATTCAGATATACCAAATGTAATCAAGAATCATCTTGAACTACCCTTTGGGCACGACCATGCAATTATCTGATAAATTCTGGAGAGGCGGCATAGTATCATTTTGCAATTAAGCAATTGGAGGAACGCATTCTTTATTGACTACAAGTGTTGTGGATGCTGCTTCACATCACTTTCAAGAATAGCCTTTATGACTACCTTATTCAGGATAGCGTTTGACTTAGACTCAAAAAGTGATTGGTGTGTTTGGTAAAAGTAGCATTGAGTAGTAGCAGTAATCACTAGTAGTGAGCAGTAACAAACTAACAATTCTCTTTTTTTTATAAAATTTAGTAATATAGTTGTATGTGTAATCATAATATGTAAAACAGCTTTTAAATACTCAACGCACTTAAATGCTACTTCATAGACGTTGGAGGATGAGGTTTTTGAAAAATTAAATAAAGCTATTTGTTTCTTGCCAAACAAACATTTGCTCCATGCCAAACATACTGGCCATCATTTATAAGCTCAAATTTTCGTAAATAAATTTGATGAAAATACTTTAAGAAATTATTATTTTGTCTACTATTATTGCATCTTAAAGAAGACACAGTGAACACTATAATGTACCCAAACAACTTTTTTAATAAAGAATTATTATTTATAAGAGCACTCGTTGAAAATTAGTAGCGTCTGTTTTGAAAATATATAAAAAAACTAGTAGTGTCTGTTTTGAAAATCGGGTTTTTAATTGATTCGGTCGAGTCATTAAGTCAACGGCTCAACCAGTTCGATCACCGGGTCAACCCGGTCTACCACACAAAAAAAATAAAAAATATTTGCAATGATAAAAAAAGGAAATATATATAAATCATGAATATTCCATATATTGAGCTTAAAAACCATTTATTAATAAATATAACATGTAAAAATAAAATTATGTCGCAAATATATGTAATTAACTTGCTTTATTTGTAAAAAACACAAAAGAGACCAAAAGCCGACCGAGTTTCGAGAACCGGGTTGACCCGGGTCACTTCAAACCAGACGGGTCTAACCGGGTTTCGAAAATATAAAATCTAGTTTAATTTGACTCGTTTTTTGACCGGAACCGATGGGTTTCAAAACATTGGTGTCATCCAATTTATGTCAGCACAACATCAAGAATAGCATCAAATCACATTTTACTCACAATCGTAACACTGAAAACTAGAAGCACACGCATACACGCCTAAAACAT
The DNA here is from genome assembly GCA_026074375.1 of Tanacetum coccineum. Lineage (NCBI taxonomy): Eukaryota > Viridiplantae > Streptophyta > Magnoliopsida > Asterales > Asteraceae > Tanacetum > Tanacetum coccineum. Next base: position 27,088 of record BQNB010003037.1, read on the forward strand.
ACACTAAATAGCAGCATCTTTCAAATGATGTTGTCATTGATACCGAGGATAAATTGAACTGAGGCAGGGTGCGGGATGACATTGGGTGTCCTCATTGCAGTACTGCTCTGAAGTATAATAAGAGAAAGATAAGCAATCCTAAATACCATCTCATACATATCTTGGATTTGACACAAGGCACTCTTTAAATTTTTTGATTTGGCACAGATCATCTACTCTTCTTGTTGCTAGACATATTTTTGTTAACACAAGTTAACCATAGCTATCATTTTCGATATTAATCAGGCTTTAAACTTTGCGACTGTTTACCTCTAGGGGATTTAGAGAGTGTTTACTTTCATGCTAAAATAGTGGGTTAATATATGGATAACCAAATATGTTTTCTCGATGTTGTTTTGCAATGATCACTGATCTTTCGGCACAGTCATTGCGTAGATGTGCCTCTAGTCTAGTTATTAACAGATTGTTTGGTAAACTCAAATTTTGACAAATTTTTTTTTAGAACGGCAAATTTTTCACACCATACACCACCTATCTCACAAATGCCTCCAGCGAGGCTTAAACCCACACCCTCTAAGTTGGTGGGCAACTCACATACCACTAGACAAAAGACGGGTTCAAATTTTGACAATTGTTGTAGCTGCTTATACATATCCTCTTAATTATCCTTCTACATTTGACATGAATTACCTACTAACCATTATTTATCCCTCTTGATCTTGTTCATTGGTATTATCATTTGTCTATCATATTAGAGTTAGGAGGATAAATCAAAACATTGAATATGAGGATGTGGCATTTTCCTTTTTACATACGGATAATTAACTTAGCCCGACGTGTACAATTCAATCATTTATCCTCTTTCAGTTTTCATTTGAAAAACACATGATCCATCTAATGGAAATACAACTAAATAGAGCAATAAGCTGAAATGACCTTAGATTACAAACTCATAGAGATTGCCAAAGCCTAGTGATCTCATTATACATACCAACAATTATTTCTACATACATACAAACATCGTTAACATCTAAAACTATACATATATGAAAGCTTCTTGTTGTTTTAAGTAATAGCTAATCGTGCGAGCAAATAAGAAACATTGTACACCTCCATATGATATAAAGTCGTGCCTTTTGTTCCAGGATTTGCTTGGAACATTTTAGTAGTGGCCGTTTTTTCAGAGCCTTGAAGGTTGATGTACTTGCTGCTCGCATGAGATGACAATACCCTAAAACTTGTTGAAATCTTTCAAGGAGGACCTCCACGCATATAAGTGATATAGCTTACATCTCTCTATATATAGACTGATAGACATCCACCTAAATCAATGCTTCTCGAGCTTAAATCGAAAAATCTAGAGGAATTCACAACTTTTGCTACAAAAGGTACACGTTACTCTAGCTTTTTTTGTTTATAATTTAGATATTTTAGCTTTTAAAATATGCTAAACTTGGTATGTGGTATACTTACATAGTCCTAATCCTTCATATTCTCTGTTTTGTGGGGGCTCGTTTGGATAGTGGCCAAACAAACTCTTCTTGACATTGACATGTCATCAACCTCTGAGAATAGTAATGTTAAATGCTCCTAATTCATGTTTCAGTAGACATTAGGTTTGTTCACATTGATGGTCATTAGTCAAACAATATTACAAAAACAATGGTACAAGACTTCAAGTTCATGACAATGGTATCCATACATAAGGTTCATTCATCATAACTTCATAAGCACATTCATTGATTCATTTGGTTACTTCCATTTTGTAGTCATTGCATAACATAGGCAATATTAGATGAATTGATAATTGACTTTATTTGGGTGTTTGTTTCTGTGGCTAAGAGATGAAGAATCTCACAGTTTCATCATGCACATTTTCATATAAATTCGACAATGTCATGTGCTTCCATGTGTCGATTAGGTATAAATCAAAACAATCGTCTAACTGATACTTGTTTGCTTAATGCTTACACAATTCAAGATAAATTTGATAGTTGTGCAATGCAAGTACATTCTGTGTGGCTCATGACCTTTGTAAGCATAGGGAATATAGATGCATTGAACTATCGAAGGGTACAAATTAATTTTGTTATGTCTTGTGACTCGTTAGGTAATACATCATTTTTTTTTTTAATTCAGGCTTTGATTTTGAGCTTATTTCCATTTCAAAAACGTTAAAAAGGATAGGTTTCTGTTTAAGTTTAAGTAATTCGGTGGAAATAAAAAAAAAAAAATAAAAAAAAAAAAAAAAAAAAAAAAAAAAAAAAAAAAAAAAACAATGATTTTCTATTTTAACTCCAGTCACACAATTTCTTTGATTTTTCTTTTCCTATAGGCAATTGCAAATGATACATAATTTAATCTAACTTGTGAAACACCTAAAGAAACAAAATATCTTCAAGAATCGTATGAAAGTTGTGTTTTACAAAACTAGAAGGAAACAGTAATAGGAAACATCATTTATATTTCAACGTTTCCTTTGGTATTTTTTTTAATACTATCGTTTATTAGCGTTAAAATGAAATCCAAAAGGGCAAAGGCCATAAATGACTAACTTACTTATCCTAATTTACTGCTGTTCCTTAGTAAATCTATATAAGGTACAAACAAAATGTATACATTCAAATTTTTAACAAAATGAAATAACTTTCGGTAGATTTCTACTGATCGTTATTTTATTATTGCATCGTAGTCCTTTATATACTATTTTTATTTTTAGATTGCAGTCCAAAACGTCCTCTATATACATTTTCACGACACGGGTTTAAGAGATTTTATGCGAAACAACGTTTCGGAAAACTTTTGTTTTAACGAGACCTGAATCTCACAGAAAATGACCAAAATGCCCTTACGGGATTTGCTGGGAACTTATTATATTTTTTTAATAAAAAACGCAGAAAATTTGACTTTCGGTTTTGACCCGCTATCATGCGATTTTAAGACTAAACAAACCTCGTGGCAAAGTTAAAATGTCATTCCGAACAACTTTCATGTTTCGCCGGAAGGCTATAACGGACTCGACAGTACTCAAATCGGACGTTTTCAAATCTGCAAGCTTATTACTTTTTAATTAACTAATTATTGTATCACAAAGTTTTTCTACATGATCTTTATCACGGTTTTATAACAATTTTTATAGATACGTATTATACACATATTTTTATACAGTTTTATACACACATTTTTATACACACGTTTTTCTACATGGATTTTATCCACGGTTTTATCACAACTTTTTATGCACCGTTTTATTCACATGCTCTTTTTATAAACAATTTTTTATACACGTTTTTTACACCATTTTTATACCACACGTTTTCAATACACGTTTTTCTTACATGCTTTTATCCCGATTTATACATACAATTTTTGATACACGTTTTTACAGACACACTTTTTATGCATTTTTTTTTTTTTTAAAAACGGGATAAAAATGTAGTGTAAAATCGTGTAAAAAATATGTGTATTAAAATGTGTTATAAACTGTGTTATAAATAAAAATGTGTGTATAAAAACATGGTAAATATCATGTAGAAAAACGTGTATAAACATATGTGTATAAAAAGTTAAAAGTTGCAGATTTGTAAACGTATCGATTTTGAGTATGTCGAGTCGTTATAGCTTCGGCGAACATGAAAGATGTTCGGATGGACATTTTACTTTGCTGAGGTTTGTTAGTCTTAAAATCGCATGATAGCGGCTCACAAACGAAAGTCTAAAATTTCTGCGTTTGTATTAAATTATATAATAAGTTCCATGCAGAATACCGTAAGGGCATTTTGGTCATTTTTCTGTTTGAGAATCATGGTCACGGTAAAACTCTAAAAAGTTGTCCGTAAACGTTGTTTCTTGTTTCGCAACTAAAATCTCTTTAGAACCCGAGTCGTGAAAATGTGATATAGAGGGACGTTTTGGGGACTGGGGTTCAGATCTAGAAATTAAATTTAGTATATAATGGATAACGATGCATATAATAAATAACGGATCGTTAGAAATATAACGAAAGTTAAGTTGTGTTTTACAAAACTAGAAGGAAACAGTAATAGGAAACATCATTTATATTTCAACGTTTCCTTTGGTATTTTTTTTAAATACTATCGTTTATTAGCGTTAAAATGAAATCCAAAACGCTACTTAACAGGCAATCTATATTAAACGTTAGTTGTTTCAAAATGCTCCAGCACGTTGTGCGCCAAATATACCCGGAGTTATTGTTAGCTAATAAAGGTCTAATGTTGATTGTTGACCGTTAACCGTTAACTCTCGATGATATGTTAGCATATAGCTCATAAGAAGCCCACGGCCCATTTAGCTTTTAAGGTTCCACCATTTGTTTATCGTATAAATACTCATTGTATTCTTTTTGTTTTATAAACAATTCAATAATAATTTGCATTGTATCTTTAGTTTTTACAGTTATAAGTTTGTAAGATGGATACAAAAAATTATTTTCGTCTTTTAGTGAATTTATTAAATAAATAAAATAATTAAATAATATTTTATTATTTAAAATCAAAAATCATGTTTTTAGGAAAATTTCTAAGTATAAACTTTTTATGAAATTTCGACATGACCCGTACGCTCATACAACGTTTTCCAAGGTTTCAAACCTTATTTTTAACACTTTTCATAAATTCGACACTTTTCGACAAAACTCCAAAATCTCAATCTTTAACGTTTACTAAAACGTTTTTCCCAAAATATCGTTCAATGTCACTTCGTAAACACATTTTCACTTCCAAAAGTCCGTCAAAACTCTCATAACGAAACTAGTAAATATCGCGTTTATGGGCTTTAAGGCCCTACACAAGGGATCCATTAAGCTATTTATAAGTCCAACATACGATCCAAGTCAAAACCACAGGGTCCAATTTACATATATAAGCATATACTTATAAGTAGAAAATAATCCGGATCACAATAAGCCCTCCCATTAAGCCATGCTTAAATAGACTTATTGGGCCGTGAGTCCATAAGCTCAAAATTACGTATATTAAGCTTAAACATAAGCTAACAAGCTACGTATCGCATTTGGTTACTATCATAAGCCTCAAAAATAGTTCACAACATACGCCATAACACAAAAATAATCAAAATCACTTTCCTAATGATTTTGGGAAACTTTTTGTGGCATATAAGCCCAAATAAGTCCAAACATTTACGGACATGTCGGACTCGTTTTTCGGCATTTCTCAAAACTCACGGGTCAAACCACCCGGAATACAAATAACACAATAATACCTTCCAAAAGAGATTATTAATCACAAATTAAACACATCATCACAATTACTCATAAAAATCATTTAAAAATCATCACCGTTAACACGGTACAAAATCTGAATAAATTGACAAAAGTCAAATAGTCAAAGGATAAATGAAATATTCAAAACACAAAAAGGGAAAATGTTACATCTACCCCTTAATGGAATTTGTTCCGAAATTCAACTTTATAATGGACTAACAAATGCATGTACTTCAATTTTCATCTGATCTTCAGTTCACGTAAATTCTAGCGGCAAAGGTTTCGTAATTCACCACCGAACCTTGACGATGGCAATCCTACTACGCTTCAACTTACTTAAACTCTCTTTCTAACAATTTCCACAGGATCATTCATAAATTAAACTTAGCATCACTCGATTACTCATCCAAGGCACTTGCAGTGTATTGGCTCAGCCAAAAACTTCTTATAGGGTTTGAACCATGTGGAAGTTGGTCATGTTACCACGTTCAATGCCACTACGAAAAATCTAACGATAGGCAGTAAGGCCTACCTTTTTCAATAACTCAAAAGGTCCAACCAAATTAGGTGCTAACTTCCCTTCTTCTCAAATGCGTACACACCTTTCTAAGTGTACCTTTTATGCAAGGCTTAGTCCCTAATATCTAGACTTAGAGGCGTCCTTTCTCTTTTCAGCTTTTCTTATCTGCATACAGATCTCGTGTAGCGTCTTAAGTTCTATCTTTAATCTGAGAGTGTCTTTCTCAGTAGCCTCTTTCACTAACTCAGGTCGATCAACTGACCTTCTCCATACTCTGCCCACATAATTGCAGCGAACGACACTTATCCTAACATACAATGCTCAAACGGAGCCACTCCCACAATTGCATGTTAACTATTATTATTATGAATAAATCAACCAACAGATGATGAACTATCCGATCGTCCTCTGAAGTCTAGGATTGAACGCTTCGATGATGTCTTCCAAAGTTCTGAATAGTTACCGCTCAATTTGGAACTGTCCTTCTGTCTGAGGTGTGATAAGCTGGTACGCGTGTCTTAATTCGATGGTCCCTTCATGCCGATGGCACGCAATGGTCTGCCATATACCTTGATGTGTATAGGACTTGTTCCTACAGTTCGTTAGCAATCGTGTGCGGCTCACCTGTACTTGCCATATATCTCAGGAATTGTATGAGTGCCCCTCCTCCAATCCCGATCAACCTCTTCTCCTCTCCCCCCCCAACTCACTCATCCAACCCTTTCCATATCTTATAAATCTCACGTATAGGTAGGAAATATGAGCAGACTAGTCAATCGGTCCTCAATGACCTAGATTGTGTCATGCCACTACTAATCCTAGGAAAACTTAGTCACAAAAATCAGAGACTATCCTCTTCCCATTTGTCATATGGGAATTCAGGTTGCTGGATGTTCCGACGCACGCCAGAAGGTTTGATGCTCAGATTTAACCTTTCAAACAAGTCAAACACTACTACATACTCAGCATATATCATTTTCATTCCGGGCCACCAATTACCTTATCTCTCCAAATCATAATATCATCTTATCAGCTCTGGGTGTACAGAGTACTCTCGACTTATCGGGCTTCATCCATTATCACGGGTTCTCACCCTCACCCCTTCAAAGGTACCCAAATTATTCGAGTATCCAGGTAGTACAAAGTTCCATCACTTTCTTGTTCTATCATCTATCCAACCCTCCAATGTCTCGCAATCTGCAGACTCATCCACTTCCTCATCCCGCTGAGGCCGCAGTATCCTATCTATTGGTACTCGACTGATAGGGTCTATGTCATAGCTCTAACTCTTTTGGCTTTACTCTTTCCTTCCTAATTTTTGGTATCAGCCACACATTCAGCCTTACAGGAATGGTAGCGGAATTTCACAGTATAATCATAAACAACTCTATTCCAGCGACTGTGTTGCATATTCAACTTCTTTCTGAACTATAAGATATGTTGAAGACTCATTTTGATTCGTTTTAGATGGACACTCTTATGTCCCTATCAGATAATGTCTCCACGATCTTAAGGGCAAACACGACGAACCCAACTCCAAATACTGCGGTCTGTATTATTAGTTCTCAATGAATTTTAAACTTGCTGAGTTTATCACTTTACCTCTTTGCATTAACACACAGCCTAGTCCTATCCCAGACGCATCACAATATACCACAAAGTCTTCTGGTCTATCGGGGAGAGCTAGAACAGGCGCATTACACAACTTATCCTTCAAGGTTTGAAATGACAATTCTTGTTCCTCGCCCCAATCGAAAGTCTTACACTTCTGAGTTAAGATAGTAAGAGACTTAGCTACCTTAGAAAATTCTCTATGATCCTTCGGTATATATACAGCCAATCCTCAATGAACGACCAAACCTCAGTCGGGAGTTCTAGGGCTTTCCAATTCTAACAGTATTCAATCTTACTAGGGTCTGTATGATCCTTTACCATTTATCACTTTTTGACCTAAGAGAAGTACTTTCTACTTAGCCAGAATTCACACTTAGAAAACTTAGCATACAGTTTCTCCTTTTTGAGCAGTCCCAAGACTAACCTTTAGTGTTTTAATGCTCCTCTTGAGTCTTAGAGTAGATTAAGATATCGTCTATAAACACTATCACAAACTTATCAAGATAGGCCTACAAACTCTATTCATCAAATCCATAAATAATGTTGGTGCGTTAGTCAGACCAAAGGGCATTACTGTGAAAATCGAAATGTCCATAACGAGTTCTAACGCAGTCTTTGGAAGTCATCCTCATGCACTCTCAGCTGATGGTATCCAGACCTAAGATCTATCTTTGAGAAAAACTGCGACCCTTGCAATTGATTAAATAGATCATCAATTCTTGGAAGTGGATAACGATTCTTAACAGTCAACTTGTTCAACTCTCTATAATCAATACACATCCTAAAATAACCATCCTTTTTCTTAACAAACATATCGGCGCTCCACCAGGCGACAAACTTCGGTTTCGAATGAACACTTTGTCTTGGACGTTCCCTTGAGTTGTCCTCGACAAATCCCTCCCAATTCAGACGGTGCCAAACGATAAGGTGACTTTGCTACCGCGTTTGCTCCAGGGTTAACTCAATCCGGAACTCCAATTTCCCGAATAGGCGGTGATCCAGATAGGTCATCGGGAATACCTCTCAGGAAAATCTTCTAACCACAACAATCACTTTTGTTTTATCACCAGCTTAGACCGATCAAAATCTCGCTTTCTTCTTTTCGTCGTCTCTCCTAATACTCTAAGCACCTTGCCATCAGGTAGTGGTATCCTCACTACCTTCTCATGGCAAATTATTTCAGCCTTATAATTGGACAACCAGTCCATACCTATAATCACATCAAAACTCCCATGCCCAAAAGGTTTCAAAATCAATGTCAAAAGACATGACCCTGATCTCTCGTTTGCAACCCTTAATAACCTTAAAAAAATCCAAATCCTCTAATTGTTGCCAGCTAGCTATCTCAATCTCATATCTAAAACATAATTCGATGGGCTCTAAGCCTAACAGAGGTATGAAAGTAGTGGAAACAAACCTATAATCGGCACCAGAGTCAAATAAGGTAGTGGCAAAATGATTGTTCAAAGTAAGCGTACCTGTCACAATGTTCGGATCTTGGCGAGCTTCCTCTGCTCCCAACATGAATGCCCTACCCCTAGCCTGGTTCCCTTGGTTTCTACAACCCTGACCCCCATTATTAGCAGCAACTTGATTTGGACGATTTTCTTTAGGTCCTTGTGCCCTATTTAATCTAGGACAAGCTAACCTGACATGGTCGGTACTACCATACTCATAACAAGCCCTAATAGTTGGGTTTCTAGCATTGACATGATTCACATTCCTCGGCACACCTCTACAATCCTTTTCCAAATGACCCGGGCGGTTATAGTTGAAGCATGTGCGACAAGGCCCTCCGGGTGCATGGTAGGAGTTGCAGGTGGTACACTTTGGCCAAGTACCCGTATTCTCTCTTCCTACAGGTTTTACAGTAGATCATACAATGTGTAACTTCTACTCGCAATTAGAGGAAGAGAGTAGAAAGAGAGAGTATAAGAAAAAGCATTTTGTCCTTGTCCTCTTATTATATCCTCCACTTCCTAATACTTGCTAGGTTCTCCTACATTTCCTCTTTTCTCAACCTTCTTAATTGATCCATTTCTCACAGCCTCATCAGTCAGTGCACCAGAAATCTGTACAGTCTGTTGTATAGTCTTTGGCTCCGTTGCTGCCACCATCCCACGAATTTGTGGAGCAAGGCCATACACATACCTCTCAATCATCCTACTCTTGGAATGTTACCAAATGTTGAACTAACCTTATGCCAACTCCATGTAACCTATCTGTATACACAGCATGGCCAGCCCCGACCATGGTGTGTTCACAACTCAAATTCTAACTTTTGCATCTCATGACTAGGACAAAACTCTTGTATCATCATAAACTTAAAGTCATTCCATGACATACTAATAGCAACTTCCCGGCTTAGCGTGCGGATCTGAGAGTTCCACACTGTTAAAGCTCTTACCACAAAATGAACCCGCAGGGTATTTCTCTTTTTGAGTCAACTACTTACAACTACTCATTATCATGCACAGACTCAACTTCTCAAATCCAATGAGTAAGAACACAGCTACCTCCGTTCTTTTCCATATTATTCCTTAGGGTTACAGGCTTAGAAACTCCTTATTGAAACAAACCTACCGGTTGCAATTTACTATCACAAATTCTAAGTTCTCCTAAACGTCTCATTAAACAAATTTACCATTCTAGGATTTCATACATATTCTCGGTTACTAACCTGAGCTAGCATGGCGGGTAAGAGGTTCTGCAATTGTTGGGCAATGATCGTCGAGAATTTGGGTGCTCCCCCATTAGCTCCCTCTACATTCCTATTGACGCCCTCTACACCCCCATTAGCTCCCAAACCCTGGTCATTTCTTTGACCATTCAAATCATCAACACAATCATCATTACCTTCCCTAGGTCTTCTACCCCTTCCACCTCTACCAACCCGTACACCGGTTCTCCCTTCTAATGATTCGGCAACAGGCCGGCCAGCACTTCGGGTCATCACCCTTGGCGGCATTATCCACATGAGGGAGAACATGGGCAACGTTAGGTAAGCCTGCAAGACTCGCATCTATATATAGAATATCTTCACTATATATACAGATTATACCACATAACACACCCTACGGTGTCGACACATCGATGTGTGTGAACAACTTTATAGTATGAGGGAGTTGTGATACAGCTTTTATAACTACGTCTGGCCACCGTACTTATATTCGAATCCTTTTCCAGTCATATTCAATATTGAGCTTCAACCCCCAACATTTCAATGACTGACATACTAAAGCACAAACCGCGAACACACAAATGCACAAAAGCGGAACACCGAGCAACATAGTCCTTATAGCAATCTAAACGAAGATCTTAGGTTATGTCTCTAGGCCTAATTCCACCTAGTTCTCTATACACCCTGCTTGATACAATATTGTACACCCGATAATGGCGAAAACTCGGGAATGTAACATAATGATCAATCGTAACACAAGATACAAAATAAAGAAAACTACAATGCATAAACTTCAAGTGCTATGAAGACCATCAACCTCGAACAACCTCGAGTGATGTCCCAAATCGCAACTAAAATCCACAATCTCTTACAATTATTCAAATGCCCTCACAGGGGTCCAAAATCCAAACTTAAGCCAAGCTTCCAAATACTAAAACCAAACAAAATAAACAAGCAAGACTTCACATGAAATTCCACTCGGGATACTTCTAAGTCTGCTATCACAATCACCAAACTATTCCTCTTTTACTTCACCAGAAAATGATACTCGAAAACGTCAACAATAATGTTGGTGAGCTCGTAGGTTTGACCTTAAACCCAAAAGCTGTGCCAATATTTCAACAGTGGACAATAGTGCTATATGGACAGGTGAATATATGAAAACACGTAGCCAATCACCGCTAATCAATAACGATATGTCACTTACGTACCTAAAGGGGGTACGTCCCTACCAGCTGGCAGCACTAAAATTAGCTAGGACCTCACAAACAAATACTGGCGTTAGCGTTACCATCCGCTCCAATAATCAACAAATATTGGTGTAGGCGTACCATCCGTTCCAAACAATCATACAACACTAATATTCACCATAGCAGTCCATAAGCACATATCTTGTCCAAAACAAAACCACATTTAGCACATATCCCAATTCAAAACATTTCAAACCATTGATTGAGTATCATTTTCCCCCAACGGAAAAAACAATAAAAAAGTGAATAGCTACGAGAAACTCACTCAGCAAGTATTTAGCAAACAAATTCATTCACTCAAGCAATGCAACGACGCCCGTAACGAACCTAGTCAAGTTAATGTCCCAATTTATTCATCCAATCCAAAGCAATCTTTACGTTTGTTGCTTAGTGTTTAGTTGTAATTTTAGGCACGTGACTGCTACTACTTACCTAAAACCAATTTTGTGGTATGATGGTTGCGTCATTATCCCAATAATCATATCAATCACTATTACTCTTGACTAATACATACTTATACTATTTTTCAGAGAAAAGAGGTTAGTAATATAGATAAAGATTTATATTAATAAATATAAATATATATCGACAGTCTCATTCGGTAACCTTAGTCACTTCAATATAATCATAGACGGTTGAAACTAAACGTTCTTACTCAATAATGAAACACATTAGAGAAGTTTCGAGTAAAATTACATTTTTCGTCCTTTTAGTGAATTTATTTAAATAAAATAACAATAATTAAATATTTATTTTATTATTTAACATCATAAAATTTAATGTTTTTTTGGTTTAAAAATGTCTAAGTATAACTTTTTAAATGAAAATTTCGACAATGACCCTTAATACAACGTTTTCCAGGTTTCAAACCTTATTTTTAACACTTTTCATAAAATTCGACACTTTTCGACAAAAATCCAAATCTCAATCTTAAAGTTTACTAAAACGGTTTTCCCAAAATATCGGTTCAATGTCACCTTCGTAAACACATTTTCATTCAAAAGTCCGTCAAAAACTCTCATAAACGCGACTAAATATCGCATTATGGGCTTTAAGGCCATTAAAATTTGTAATATTAATTTCAACTAAGGGTAATATGATAAACTCAATCAAGTTTTTCTATCTATTTTTAATAATGAGCTATTAAATTGCACCTCACGAAAAAGAAAACATTAACTATTAGTTTGGGACGGAAGGAGTAACATGCGTAACATGTAGCATCCTTGAATTTACTTTGATTTACAATAATTTTTGGTTAGTAAATGTCAAACTACCCCTGTAACTTAACTAAAGTTACAAATTTCCCCTTAAACTCTTTAATCTTATATATTTCAGTTTAGTATTATAACAAACTAACTACTGTGCCCATAAAACTATATATTTTGCTCTTATTTCAAAATATAAACTCACATTAGCGTAAGATTTTTTTTATCGAAGTTTCGTGCAACAACGCGTAGACATGCAAATCCAAACCGGTTTTTTAAAAAACCGGTCGAAAAAACCGAAACCGGTTTTTTTTAACCGGTTCGGTTAAATATAACCGAACCGGTTAGACCGGTTTTCGGGTTTTTAATCATACCGGTTTTTTACCGGTTTTAAAACCGGTTTTAACCGGTTTTTTCGGTTTTTTTTAAAAAAAAATTCACAACGGCTACTAGCCGTTTAAACCCTTTTTTTTTTTGATGATTTTAGGGCATGGCTTAGTACTATAAATACATGTAATGGGTTGGGGTTGAAAACACATCAAAAACACTCACTAATCTCTCTTTTTCTCTCTAATCGTGATATATATACTCTAATTTCTCAAATCCCGCTATAATGGAAAACTCACAATCACAACAAGCTTCCACTAATGCCTCCGTTTCTACTAGCCATGCTCGAAAAATTTACACAAATGAAGATGTGGTGCGAATTAGACCAACTACGAGAAAAGGCGATGTTTGGTCTAATTACGATATGTGTATTATGATCGATGGGGTGGAAAAGGCGCGTTGCAAGAAATGTATGAAATTTTATAACCCCGGGTCCAACTCTACACTCCGGACTCATAAGAGCGGTTGTAATGCGGTTAGCCAAAATGATACGTCACAAGGTACTATTGGTGCGGATGGTCAAGTTTTTATATTTGATAATGATGCGGTTCGACTTGATTTTACGAAGTTTGTCATTCAACAAGCGCTTCCATTCAACCACTTCGACAACGTCAAGCTTACGGAGATCATCAAAAGGAGGCTACAACCGCGGTATCAACATGTAAGTCGTACTACTCTTAGAAGTGATGCTTTTAAATTATGGGAAACGGCTAAAAAAGATATTATTGATGGTTTTCATGATTATAAATATGGTGTTTCTATAACTACGGATACTTGGACCGCACCACATGGTACGGCAAATTCTTATTTAGCCGTTACGGCTCATTGGTTTAATCCCGAATCTTGGTTATTAATGAAACGGACAATTGCTTTTAAACTATTTGGTTATCCTCATACGGGATCTAATTTAAGAAAAATTTTACATGACACTTTAATTGAATATAATTTAGATGATAAAGTTTTTACGATTTCACTAGATAATGCATCCAATAATACTAGAGCTATGGATTTGTTAAAATTACGTATAAAACCCGTTTTAGATGGTCTTTTTTTTCATTCCCGTTGTGTTGCTCATGTTATAAATTTATCCGTGCAAGCGGCATTAAAAATATGTGATAGTTTAAGGATGAAATTTAGGGGTTTATTAGTAACTATATATAGTTCGAGTAACGAACGACAAATGAACTATAGACGTTTTCGTAAACAATGTGGTGAAGAACCCCTAGGACCTTGCTATGATAATAATACTAGGTGGAATTCTACTTGCATGATGTTTGAAAATATATTACGACAACGTGAGACTTTAAACGCTTTTAATGAAACACTTGTTAATAGAAATAAGTCTGTTTCGATAAGCGACCAAGATTGGGATGGATCGGATACTAAAATAGTTAAACTATTTTTTTTTTTTTTTTTTTTTTTTTATTTTTTTATATTTTTTATTTTTTTTTTTATTTTTATTTTTATATTTTTTTTTTTTTTTTTTTTTTTATTTTTTTTTTTTTTTTCTTTTTTTATACTTATATTTTTTTTATTTTTTTTTTATGTTTTTTTTGTTATGTTTATTTATTAGTTTTATATTTTTTTTTTTTTTTTTATATTTTTATTTTATTTTTTTTTTTTTTTTTTTTTTTTTTTTTTTTTTTTTTTTTTTTTATTTTTTTACAGGCAAAAAAAAGACGAGTTTTTAAAGGGGTGCAAAACAACTATATTATGCTGGTGTTTATTACGCCAACTAGCATCATTAGTTATAAATCAAATTTTGGTATGGACGGAAAAATTAGAGACGAATTATAAAACCTTCACCTAGTCATAATGTTTTAGAAGAATGGTTAAAGTAATAAAAGAAAACATGAAATTATGTAAAATAATTGCTAATTATATAGACCGATTGGATTTAACTTGTTCCCGTCCGCACTAAAAACAAAGTTTCAATGTTGGAGGCGTAGAACTTTTAATAACAAGAATAATGAACAATTTAAACATATAACATTATATGGTTAGACGCTAAACTAACAACACCCGACCTCAACTATATAGACTTCTAAAATATTTTAAATTTAAACGATAACTTTAAAAAATTATTAGGAATTTAACCAACAAAATATGGTCAACAAACAAAACACTCAGATAGTTGATTACAAAATGGGCGGGACGGAACGTCCCGAATGGTCAAATGACAATTAATATAAACCTTTTAATGATAGTTTATTTGAAGACGCTACATAAATCGTCAACGAACATCGGTCCCCAACAAGCGAGTTTGGACAATAAATGGCTACAAAACTTTTTAAAAAACATTAAAGTGCCCGATAGTTTATAAACAAACTTTGACATTTTGGTCTATGTGGAAAGAAAGGAAATCCAATTTCCAATTTTATATCCGCAATGGGGAGCTCATGACTTAATAACTGTCAAAATCGGCTTCTAACGGTAGCTTCCGAATCGGCCTTTCTATTAGCTGTAGAATTATAAGTCGGAAAGAAAGTCAAGACTAACCCTCGAGATCCTTGGAAGTTAAGTGTATGTTTGAAATTATTATTTGGACGTATAGATAGGGAACAACATGAAACAACGATGGAAGGGAACCGATATTAGAATACGTTGAAGAAACTATAGCAAGTAAAATATTGATTTATGTGTATCACCGATCCTAACTACCGAATTATATGAAGGTGATTGGTGTAGGGGGGTTGGTGGGTGGATTGGGGTGGAAAATCCGACTTATAAAAAGCCCACTAATAAGAAATATATGAAAAAAAATGTCCTCTAAACCATTCAATCTCCAGCCCCACTTCTATCATTCCTCAGTCCTACTCACTCCCACCTTGCTAACCCACCACCAGTATAACCCCTGAGAATGGCCCAATCCGTCCTGCACGAAAAAGACTTAAGAAAAACTCATATTATAACATAATAACACCAATGACAATAAACCCACCCCTATACATTAATAATAAAAAAACGATCTTAAATCCTGATCCCCACTCCCATAACATCTAATACAATATAAACGCCAATAAACTCTGATACAAGAAACCACAACCCATAAAGTCACCAACCCCCTAAACAACACACCCATAACCCCTAAAAACCCAACATCCCCCCCCCTCCCCTCCCCACTACACCCCCCCACCTGCAACCTCCCCAAACACATCCCCCCCCCCCCTCCCCCATTACCCACACCCTGCACCACTCCCCAAACACCCCGACCCGCGAAAAAAACCGAACCGGTATAAAAACCGATTCCGAACATTTATAACCGAAAAAAACCGATTTCGAAAAAACCGAAAAAACCGAAACCGGTTATTAGAAAAACCGGTTATTTTAAAACCGGTTTTCTAAAAACCAAAAACCGGTTTTAACCGATTTTTTTGCACCTCTACAATAGACATATGTTTTAAAAGTTGAAGTGATTAAGACTTAACAATAAATAAGAGAACTCAACCTTTTATAATATAAAATTTTCTTTTAATAAAAATATACAGTTAAAACATGTATAATTATTATTTTTTTCTTATTTTTTCGGACATGTTTATTTTAATAATTTATTTTTAATTTTTCTTTAAACTTTGTATTAAGTAGAGTATAATATGATAAACCCGATCAAACTTCATTTTTATTTTTAGCAATGAACAATTAATTTGAGATAAGATAAAAAGAAAACATGAATCATTAATTTAGAACAGAATGAAAGTAGCATTAGATTGTAGCACAAGTACATATATGGATTTAGGGGTGTATTTTTTGAAGGGTATAGAATAAGTGGAATGAGTTTGAATTCCAATAAATGTGTTTGGTTAAATTAGTGGGCCTACGGATATGATTTCAAACCCTTAAACAAGGGTCATTTTCATATCACCCTAACTAGGTGGGGTATACATAAACTCATACCACCTCAAAATTAAACCCACACCCATAGTCATTACAGTTAGTAAACCAAACGGGCATTTAGATTCTAAGAAAAATGATTGTTGTACCTACTAATTATGCATACAAATGTATCTAATCATTTAATTGGTTGATATAAAAAAATGATTAGTGATAATTTGAAAATGAGAGTACATAACACAATTATACAATTAATTTATGCATTAAACATGTCTTGTAAATCTAAATAACACTACTCTTTAAATAAACCTTATGTTATATCACAAGTAAAGATTAGAATCCTCTCAAGTTGAGTCAAACATGATACATCATGTTCACCAATCACAAATAAGTTAAATGAATAAACATTTTTCTTTTAATAAAATTCAAGGGCCCACTTGTTTATCTTCACTCACAACAACGGATATACACATACCCAATTTTTACTTAAAAAAACATAACCAGTTGTGTTTATTTAAATTTGAAAAGATGTCGATTATAAATGTATTAAATATGTCAAAAGTATATTAAAATTGATTAGTTATCATAAAAATATTTGATTTTCTCACATCACTCATGTGTAGAGAAAAAGTATAAAAAAATTGTTTAATTACATAAATGGTTCTTATAGTTTGGCAAAAATTATAATTATCATCTCTCATAGTTTAAAACAAGCATGATTACCCGCGCGTTGCTGCGGGTCGTTAATTTTTTTCGCGTAGGTGCGAGGCATAATTATTTTTTATTTTGTGTGGTTTTATTTTTTCGTCCTCATGTTTAATAGTTTGTTTTTTTTTCTTATATGGGCTTATGTGCGGGGCTCATGTTTAAATGTTTCTTTTTTTGGCTATACGAGATTTTTTTAATATAATTTTATGGGAACATAGCGTTTTTTTATTGTATTCTGTGTGGGTTTATTTTTTCGGTCTCATGTTTAATAGTGCGGGTTAATTTTTGCGTTAAAATTTTATTTTTATTCTTTTCTATTTTTTATTTGTGCGAGTTTATTTTTTCGGTCTCATGTTTAATAGTTTGTTTTTTATATATGGGCTTATGTGTTGGACCTCATGTCGCGGGTATTTTT